>CAUYRH010074300.1:0-20544 GCA_963574655.1 Perodicticus potto
TCTCACATAGTAATGAGAAAGTCTCTTGAATGTTATCGCAATCAGGTTGATGAAAATATCTCCGATTGTATCTGAAGCCCGCACACTGTACCCCATGATTGAATTATTGTACACAGCTATGATTCAATAAAAAAAAAAGAACAAACCAATGCAATTTCAATGGATCAAATGCCCTCTTACTAAAACCATGATTCTCTGATCCACATTTTTATTAAAGCAGATTTTCATTTAGTGCTACAGTTTTTACCAAACCCAGTATTTTTCTAAGCCAAGGAAATCATGGCGAGCAGTAAATTTTCTCCATGAGATCATTTTCCAATCAGGTCCATTACAGCAAACCTATGCTATTACACTTACTTCCAAAATATACAATTACATGAATTAACATATGTCAATGAATTTTTAATTTTTGGTCTATTGGTTGAAGCCACATGAAACATCTCTGCAACCGGATATTTTTACTGAGACCAAAGCATGCACATTCCAAACAATGCATTTCTGTTTAGATTCTTCTGCAGCCTAATGAAAAAAGTTTGGATTATCTGTTATCAATATGTGATTATTCAAACCATTCTTTCACTGGATTCTGCCCTCTTATTAATCCATTTTTGCACATTTTTGTCCAACTTCCATCATATTTAGCATATCTTTCCCATTGAGATCTTAGAAGATAGCAAACAATGTTTTATTAATATTGTCATTATTTTATAGGTGCAAAATACATGAATCACAGAATTTTGGAGCTATAGACACTTAGGAAGAATTTCTTTCACTTTGGAAGACCACAATCATAGAATTTTCTTTTAAGTTTCTTTGATATACTTCTTGCATAGTCAATGGTCCTAACAACACACAGTAAGATCTTTAGGGTAAAACGCAAACTTGTTATAGTAAGAGGAAATACCAGCATAAAGAGAAGTAAATTGGAAACAACCAGATTACTCTTTGGACAAACCTGACTTGACCAAGCATTTAGCACTCTCTCTTAGCATTTTTCAAAAATGGCAACTCTTTTTTAAAAACATCTTAAAACTAGAAATGCTCCGTGTTTTTTTTTTTTAATTTCAGTAGACTTAGGGGTACAACTTTTTTGTTACATGGATGAGTTTTATAGAGGTGATATCTGGGTTGTTAATGCACCCATCACCTGACAGGTAGTTTTAATTCCCTCACCATCCCTAGCCTCTCCCCTTCTGAGTCTCCAGTGCCCATTGTACCCCCTCTCCCACCCATTAGTGGAAACATGTATAGTATTTGGTTTTCTATTCCTGCATTACTTCCCTTACGATAATAGCCTCCTGAGTTGCTGCAAAATGCAGTATTTCATCCTTTGTATGGCTGAGTAGTATTCCTTGGTGTAAGTACACCACATTTTCTTAATCTACTCATCAGCTGGTGGATACTCAGGACGATTCCATGTCTTTGCAGCTGTGAGTTGTGTTGCAATAAACATACAATTACAGTTGTCTTTTTTATAAAATGACTTATTTTCCTTCAGATAGATACCCAGTAGAGGGATTGCTGGATAGAAGAGTAGATCTACAATCTACTTTCAGCTCTTTGAGAAATCTCCATACTGTTTTCTATAGAGATTGTACCAATTTACATTCCCACCAACAGTGTCAAAGCATTCCCTTTTCATCACATTTGTACTAACATTTACTGGTTTTTGACCTTTTAATAACAGCTACTCTGATATGGGTAGGGCAATATCTCATTTTAATTTTAATTTGCATTTCCCTGATGATTAGTGATGCTGAACATTTTATCATATGTTTTTTGGCCTATTATCTATCTTCTCTTGAAAAACTGTCCATTGTAATTATTCCAATGTAATTATTTGTTTTTCTCTTGCTAATTTCAAAACTGCAGCTCTTTAAATTAGTTCTTAGAAGTAACCTTTCTTACCTATGCTTTTCTTCTACTTCCCAGCCAAGACAGAATGCTCTTTCCCAAATTCCCTGAACACAGATAAAGGCGAGTCTTTCCAGGCCAGCTTTTTCCAGACTGCCTTCCCAGTTATGCTCATCACCAAACAAGCACATGCACACACAAACAGGGTCCTGGTGATACTGTGATCAGATTGTTTCTAATTCTTACGCATCCTACTTTAACAGCTTTCTTGATCTTGTTGCTTTAACTGACCCATAACTGAAGGCAATACCTGGAAGTCTCTGTTTTGAGCTCCTAACTCAGACCCTTCCCCTTCTTCCCTGCATGGCTTGAGGCCCTGCTGTAGGTCTCTACACTCTTTACAACAACCATCCTGTAATCCCAACTCCCCTGCTCTGGCTCCAGCTAGGAAGCCAGGCCCAGCTGTGAGCCTCCCACTTCCCAGCCAGATGTGGTTCCTTCCCAGAATGCACTTGTAGCCTGAGATCCCCTTCCCCAGCCTTGGTTCCCATTCTCAGCCTCAAACTGGAAGCAGGAAAGGACTTCTAGATAAACAATTTTGTGTTCTCTAATCTCTCAGGCTTTTTCTCTATCTTCCTTTCTTTGACAATTTTTATAGTTACCTGTCCAGATTTTTTTTTTCCCGCAGTTTTTGGCCAGGGCTGGGTTTGAACCCACCACCTCTCACATATGGGGCCAGAGCTCTACTCCTTTGAGCCATTGGCGCCACCCTCTGTCCAGATTTTTAAGGCCTACTGCAGACATTCTGATTCTCAGTGATCTCCTAACCACTAGTGTGTGTCTCCTGGAGCTGCAGACCCCTGGGGTTCCTCTGGTTCCCACGACTCCACTTGGGCACTCTTTCCCATCCACACACACACCCAAGCATCCCATTGGCATCCAAACCACAACCACCTACACTCAGGCCTCCCTGCACGGCCTTGAAGCATCTGAACTGATACTTTTCAATTTACCCTTCTCAAAGATCACACGTTCATATATTAGATGTCTTCTTCAGAGTCCAAAAACTTGCGGCCATAGAAAATTCACTTTAAACTACACCGATGGGGATTTTTAAGGGAAGCATGTTTTCACAGCATGGCAGGAATGAATCACCATCTGTAAACTCATACATACTAGAAGTAGCTTTCCTTTATTTCTACTCAACCAAACTAATTTCTGACCATAAGGCTGCCACCCCACCAGAGTGGCCACGCATTTCATCTCAGGTGTTCTCGAGACTTCCCTATCAACCTCCAGGTCAATACCAAGAGAGGGGAACCAGAAAAAAGGTCCCATCTTGGGTCGTCTTCCCACACAGGATATGACCGACGCATCTGTCATCCCTGTGCTTGTGGTTCCTGGAGGCAGGAGGGCTCTCAGTCCTAACTCTGGCAACAACACAATCTGGTATTTGGGACCCTGTCTGGGTTTCTGCCTTGTTGACAGCTCATTCAGCTTCCGTGCTGAAGGTCTCCCAAGAAAAGACCAGAACCACATTCTCTGAGACTCACCTATCATCTCTTCTCTATCCTTGACTCAAAGTCTCTGCTTAGTCATACAGAAAATCCATTCTCCACCCAACACTACTCTCTTCAATGAGTTGAAGCTTTTGGAAGCAAATACAAGGAACCCTAAGGTTGCCTCTGCTTTCTGCCCCATCCCCACTCCCGACTCCCAACTGAAAGCAAGAAAACCACAACCTCTGCCAGTTTGAAAGGTAGGGAACAAAGAGGGAGACAGAATCATGAACTGAATTTATATCTCAAATGATCATCCAACCTTTTTAAGCAATGCTGAATTTAACAACATTTTATTAAAAAGTACCTATAGGTCAGACCCAGTGACTCACGCCTATAATCCTAACACTCCTGTAGGCTAAGGTGGGTGGATTGCTTGAGCGCAGGAGTTCAAGACCAAGAGTGAGACCTCGTTTCTACTAAAAATAGAAAAACTAGTGGGGCATAGAGGCAGGTGCCTGTACCTACAGCTACTCAAGAGGCTGAAGCAAGAGGATCACTTGAACCCAAGAGTTTAAGGTTGCTGTGAGCTATGACATTAGAGCACTCTACACAGGGTGACAGTGAGACCCCATCTCAAAAAAAAAAAAAAAAAAGTATAGATAGCTTTTTTTTTTTTCTTTCTTTCTTTTTCTTTTCTTTTCTTTTCTTTTTTTTTTTTTTTTTTTTTTTTTTGGTAGAGACAGAGTCTCACTTTATCAGCCTCGGTAGAGTGCTGTGGCGTCACTCAGCTCACAGCAACCTCCAACTTCCTAGGCTTCTTTTATAATAAATCCACATAATCCTTGCAGGAACCCAAAAGCAGCATAAGTTTAAAATGCCAAACTGGGCTTCTTTACATAAATGCAGCATAGAACTGAATATCCTCCGTATCTGTTCTTTATCTATCTGGGAATAAAGAAAAGACATACACTAAATAAATAAAGCTGTACAGACCAATAGTGACCAAACAAATTTTATTCTACCTTTCAATTGGCATGTTTTTCTGAAAGGATGACATGAATAGCTCCGTGCAAGATTACTCCATAATGTCCCAAAGGACCCAATCTTCAGTAAAGCCAAAGATTGCTGAAACTCTGTCCTGAGTCGGTTATAACACGGAAGCCTGAAAATCTTGTAAAAGATATATATGTATATCTCACCAGGAGATAGGAGAGAATATTTATATCTATTTATATTTCATGGAGATATAATGCATGTGCAGCCAAAGGCAAACATCTAAGTGTACAGCTTGATAAAGTTTTGTGCATGTTCATACCCCTGTAACCACCCCTCAGGTAAGATGCCATTTCCAGAAGGTGTTTGGTATCCCTGGTCAATATCACCCTGAAAGAAAACCACTATTCTGAGGTTCATCAATCTATATAATTTTTGCCTGTCCTTGAATTTAAATGAAATTACACAATATGTATTCTTTCTGTAAAATCCTTTCTTAAAATACTGTACTCAATGCTCAATAATTTCTTGATAATGCTTACTAATTCTTGATGCTGATTTAGGCACATAGCTTTCATTATTTGTTTATTTACCATTACAGTCAAAATCTGAATGCATTATTACAAGACACATTATTATTTTATTTGCCATAAATGTTATAGACATATCCATGTGTCATAATTCATATCCATGATGAAAATATCCATTTGAAGTGTTTTATACTTTATATGAGTGGATATGTAACTGACACTAATTGTAGCCATTTTCTCTTGAACTAGAAGAAAAACTTGAAATGATTTCCCTGGTGAAGCAACCAAGCATAATTTCCACGTCAGGTCAAACTTGAAAAAATGCTTTTAGTCCTGCTATTCCTTGTAAATAAACATAAATGTTGAAATGTATCATAAATTCACCTTGCAAGTAAATTACTGCCAATGTTGAATACATTGCAGGCTTTACTAAAGGTATTCTCTTATAGAGAAACAGACAACATTTGTTGAAAAGATCTCCTGGAAGACACTAGGAAATGACACAAAATTTATGAAGACATCATTTTGATAAAATCCAATTAGTGATGTGGTCACTCAGCAAAATGTTTTGAGCAAATTTGCTGGGATGACCTACCACCAAATGATAACCACAATAATAGTAACAGTAATAATAATAACCTAATTTTGTCCTTAGGTAACTCAGGAGAAGTAATGGCAGGAACTCACTTTATTCTGAGTGTTTACCCTTTACAGTTCAAGAAACTTCATTAAATTTGCTATTTTAGGATTTTAAGCAGCAGAAATGAGGATGCTCTTAAATCTGGAGCTATAATCATATCAGGCATGGCAGATAACTAGAGGAAGAGGAGGCAGTAGCAAGAGACGGGTCTTGGAAACAGACCCAGCCATAATGTAATGGAGGTGGGGGCAACCCTGGTGAGACAGGTTCGGGCAGGCCTGGAAGACATCTGTTCTAGGATCAGATCATGGTACCTAATGGTTGCAGGGAAGTTAAAAAAAAACTCATCAAAATAAAGTTACCAAAATTTAAACTTTTAAAAATTGGACTATGTCTCACAAAAATGGCATCCTACATCTGAGGAAATGTAGAATTTACAACACATTTCTTTTATTTCACCCTGTCCTTTATTTTAAAAGCCTAGTTCAACTATCATAGCCAGATCTCACAGTGTTATGTAAGTTCACAGAAAGGCAGTGTTACCCAGCCAGCATCCCACCTGGTCCCTGGCCTACAAGATGGTGGTAGCAGTAAACAATAGGCTATGATAAACCTTCATGGTTGTTTCCCTCTGGAGAAAACTTCTTTTTCAAAAAAGACTTATATTCTTACTCTGTACCTTCGAGCTCACAATCAAGAAAAAGCAAGGTGTCATCTGAGCTCTGGTTTATAACAAGCCCATATGGTACCAAGTAAAAGGTCTGAAAATATGAAACATATGAATATAGAGAAATACATAATTTTCAAGTGCTATATTTACTTACCTTGCTTATGGCCCAGTATCCTCCTGGAATATATATATCCCCCTACTATATTCCCAGGACCTGAACATAATAGATATTCAATAAATGTTTGTTGAACAAAGATAATATAAAATAAAAGGTCCTGGGAGAAATACAACTTCATTTCAAGAGGACCCCAGACGAGAAAGGAGGAAGGCACTGGAATGATATAAAACACATAAGCAAGACAACCACCTCTGCCGTGGGTCCACCTGCCAGACAGCTGGGAAGTCCAAGCAGACAAGCAGGCAGGAAACTAGCATTAGGAGACTGTTCCCAAGGCTACATCTGGAACAGACAAACAACAGAGAAAAATTAACAACATTAGAACCTGGTTCATTTGAAAAGACCAATAAAATACCTTTAGCTATGGTGATCAAAAAAGAAAATGAGAACACAAATCATGGATACCTAGAGTGGAAAATGAGTCATCACTACAGATCCTGCACTCATTAAAAGAATTTAAGAATTGCTACTTTTGGGCGGTGCCTGTGGCTCATCGAGTAAGGCATCAGCCCCATATATGGAAGGTGGCAGGTTCAAACCCAGCCTCGGCCAAACTGCAAAACAGAAAAATAGCCAGGCGTGTGGCAGGCGCCTGTCGTACCAGCTACTCAGGAGGCTGAGGCAAGAGACTAGCCTAAGCCCAGGAGTTGGAGGTTTCTGTGAGCTGTGTGACGCCATGGCACTCTACTGAGGGTGATAAAGTGAGACTCTGTCTCTCTAAAAAAAAAAAAAGTGTCTGATTATAAATTGGTTTCATAATAGTACTGAGTACATTGGATACTTTTTCTTCCTTTTTTATTTTTTTTTTCAGAGACAGAGTCTCACTTTGTCACCCTCGGTAGGGTGCTGTGACATCACAGCTCACAGCAACCTCCAGCTCTTGGGCTTAGGTGATTCTCTTGCCCCAACCTCCTGAGTAGCTGGGACTCCAGGAGCCTGCCACAATGCCTGGCTATTTATTTGTTGCAGTTTGGCAGGGGCCAGATTTGAACCCACCACCCTCGGTATATGGGGCCAGCGCCCTACTCATTGAGCCACAGGTGCTGCCCTTTTTCTTCCATTTTTGAGATACTAAGATATTCTTCTTTACTAAGAAGTAGTTGTGTTTTATCTTTCATATGAAAGTGTGTGTGATTATAAATTGGTTTCATAATAGTACTGAGTACATTGGATACTGTTTCTTCCATTTTTGAAATACAAGATATTCTTCTTTACTAAGAATATGATCCAGATCCATCCATGTATACATAAAGGAGGTTAAAGTCTCTATTTTTTAATGCTGCATAGTATTCCATGGTGTACATATACCACAATTTATTAATCCATTACTGGGTCGATGGGCACTTGGGCTTCTTCCATGACTTGGCCATTATGAATTGAGTTGCAACAAACAATCTGGTACAAATATCTTTGATGTAAAGTAATTTTTTATCTTTTGGGTATACACCTAGTAGAGGAATTGCAGGATTGAATGGCAGGTCTACTTTCAGATCCCTAAGTGGTCTCCAAACTTCTTTCCAAAAGGAACGTATTAGCTTGCATTCCCATCAGCAGTGCAGAAGTGTTCCCTTTTCTCCACATCCATGCCAACATCTATAGTTTGGGAATTTTTGTGATGTGGGCTACTTTTACTAGAGTTAGATGATATCTCAAAGTAGTTTTATTTGCATTTCTCTGATGATTAAAGAAGATGAGCATTTTTCCATGTGTCTGTCGGCCATGTGCCTGCCTTCTTCAGAGAAGCTTCTGTTCATGTCTCTTGCCCATAATGAAATGAGATCACTTGTTCTTTTCTTATTAATAACTTTGAGTTCTCTGTGGATTCTGGTTATTAAACCTTTGTCAGAAACATAATCTGCAAAAATCTTCTCCCATTCTGAGGTCTGTCTGCTTGTTTTACTTACTGTGTTCTTGGCAGTGCAGAAGCTTTTTAGTTTTATCAGGCCCCAGGAATGTATATTTGGTGTTGCTTCAATTGCCTGCGGGGTCTTCCTCATTAAGTATTCTCCCAGGCCAGTTTATTCAAGTGTTTCCTCTGCACTCTCTCCAAGAATCTTTATAGTTTCATGTCTTAAGTTTAAAACTTTTATCCACTCAGATCATGAACCAGGAAAGGTTGCCCATTGTCTCCACTGCTTTTTAACATAGCAATGGAAGTCTTATCCATCGCAATCAGGCAAGAGAAGGCAATAAAAGATCAAACTTTCACTCTTCACAAACAATATGATTTTATACCTGGAAAACCCCAGGGACTCAACTAAAAGACTCTTAGAAGTGATCAAGGAATACAGTAGCATCTCAGGATACAAAATCAATATTCACAAATCAGTAACTTTTATATATACCAACAATAGTCAACCTGAAAAAACAGTCAAGGACTCTATTCCTTTTACAGTAGTGCCAAAGAAGATGAAATATTTGGGAATTTACCTAACAAAGGACATGAAAAATCTCTATAAAGAGAACTATGAAACTCTGAGAAAAGAAATAGCTGAATATGTTAACAAATGGAAAAACATACCATGCTCATGGCTAAGAAGAATCAACATTGTTAAAATGTCTATACTACCCAAAGCAATATACAAATTTAATGCAATCCCTATTAAAGCACTTCTGTCATACTTTAAAGATCTGGAAGAAATGGTACTTCGTTTTATATGGAATCATTAAAAACCTCAAATAGCCAAGACATTACTTAGAAATAAAAACAAATCAGGAGGAATCACACTCCCAGACTTCAGACTATACTATAAATCTATAGTGATCAAAACAGCATGGTAGATGACTATCTACCTGGAGATGTAGATGCATGGAAGATAACTGAGAACCAAGAGATGAACCCAGACACTTAGTGTCATTTGATCTTTGATAAGCCTACCAAAAGCATAAATTGGGGGAAAGATTCCCTATTTAACAAATGGTGCAGGATGAATTGGCTAGTGACTTGTACAAGACTGGAAACTGGACCCACATCTTCACTATTACCTTGTTTAATTTGGAGAAGATAGCTATAAAATTGAGGCTATTATTATTTTTGTTTTGAATGAGCAAACAAGGACACATTTCTACTAAGTGGAAGAGCTATGATTTGAATCTTGCCAGCTTAGCACCAGAGGGTGGCTCCCTAATCATGGCCTTAAATCTCTTATAATAAGTGCTCAATAAATGACCCAAATTTGTGTATGTGTGTGTGTGTGTGTGTGTGTGTGTGTGTAGACACACAAAGCAGAAAGACATAGAAAGATACACATCCAACTTTTAACATTGGTTAAATCTGAGGAATAGGAGTAAGATAATAAAAGCAATATTAATAACAGTAATGTTGATACTACCCCCTTATTATTGATAATTGTCAATAAATTGACTATGACATGTAACTCTGACACAAACAAAAAATGAAAAGAATTCAGAACCTAATAAATGCATGAAATAAACGAATTAATCCCAGAAAGAATGTTAAGGAAATTAAACTGAAATATGAGCAAATTTTTATCTTTCCAAATTAGACAGTGTTTCAATTAAAATGGGTTATGTGTGAAATTTGAGAGATATTTGCCTGGGAGAACCTGGATGCCCTGACCTCTGTAAACCGACCCTAGAAATACACGAGTTTGGACTCCATGCCCACCACAACCCTGACATACCAGAAAAAATGTCAATTAGAAGGGTCCTAGATAGTGCCTCACTCTGTTGCCCAGACTGGGGTGCAGTGACCCTGTCAGTCACTCGATCCTCCTGCCTCAATCTCCCAAGTAACTAGGACTACAGGCATATTCTATGCCACCATACCTGGCTAATATTTTTTAATTTTTATAGAGAAAAAGACTCACTATGTTGCCCAGGCTGGTCTCAAACTTCTGGCCTCATGTGACCCTCCCACAGTACGGGGATTACAGATGTGAGCCACTGCAAAAGTTTATTTAGATGTTTATCTTAAAATTATGATTATATAGAATAATTATATAGGGTCAAATGATAATGACTATAAAAATATTTAGTTTATGGTTTGGGTGCATTGTAAATTGGCACATGAAACTAGTTTTACTTATGTTATTAGGTCCACATTCAGGTCCAGTTCTTACTTTCTGCAGGAAAAGTAGATAAATTCAGAAGGAACTAGGGAAAACAGCAGACTCAATAGATGGTACAGAAATAGAAAATGTGGTATTTTCCAGATAAATTAAGCTTAGCTCTTTAACAACCAAATTTTTATTTTAAAATTTTAATGTAGCTCTTTCCAACATATACATGGCACCTTCTTGCCTACTAGACACATTAAAGTGATCTCATCCCAGGTCTCCTACCCATTAGCTGTAATGTAGGGGAATTTACATGAAAGCTTCTCTGCCTTCCTTTCTCATAGTGCTGGTAGGTATGAAAATAATAATTTAGGCATTCAATACATTTAATTGACTAAAAAGAAAGAAAAGCAATGTCCTAGAAAAACGTGGTCCTCAATTCTACAGCTAACGAAATCTCATCAAACCCTCTGAAATTCTGCATCTATTCTTCCTAGCTGGGAAGTTTATTTTATATCTTCAGGAGAGTTAAAAAAAAAAAAAAAAGGCCAATTAAGTATCCTTAATGGACATACTTTTGTGTTAAATTTAAAAGGTTTTGAGATATTTAGTATAATCCAGAAACAACTGTTATTTAAAGGGTTTAAAACAATTTGGCACATTAGAGAAGGTTGCCAATTAGGCTTGTGGTGTTTTATTGCAAAAAGAAATTAGACTTGTGATTTTAAAATGATCCACTGAAGACCACTGATTGATGACAGTCTGAACTCTCACGTTAACAGGATTGATCAGTTGGAGGTGTGAGTCCCTCAAGGGATTGAGTGACCTTGCCTATTAGATTTGTAAATCTAACTCATTAGGTACTTGAAATCTGGGGGAAATTAGGATCTTTAATGAAGTATGCAAGCAAGGCAAACCATGAAAATGTAATCTGAAAACTCTATGAATAAATTAACATTTAATGAATAGGTAAGTTAATTAATTTTAAATTAATAAAATTACAAGTAAGCCTATCATTCTTATTTTCTTACAAAAATAATCACATTAATAAATAAAATAATGACATCCCTAAGTCCAATGTAAAGGCTTAAGAAAAACTGGATTTTAATAATGGCAATGATAATGACCTTGTAATTCCTCAGTATTTACTTTGGAGAAATGAAAATTCCTATTCACTCACCAAAAAGAAACTGCACATGAAAGTTCATAACAACTCTGCCAGTAATCGCCAAAACCTGGAAACAACCAAAACTCCCTTCAACAATGTATGGATAAATCAACTGTGTGTCATTCATAAAGTGGGGTGTCACTCAGCATGACAAAGGAATAGGGCATTGCTCCAGGCTTCAACAAACGTGAATCCTCAGGACACTTCTCAGTGAGACAGGCAGGCACAGAAGGACACATCCTATGTGGCCTCAGTGAGACGGGCAAGCACGGAAGGACACATCCTGTGTGGTGTCAGTGCAACAGGCAGGCACAGAAGGAAGATAGGCACACAGAAGGACACATCCTGTGTGGCCTCGGTGAGACAGGCAGGCACAGAAGGACAATCCTGTGTGGCTTCAGTGAGACGGGCAGGCAAGGAAGGACACATTCTGTGTGGCCTCAGTGATATGAGCTGGCACAGAAGGACACATCCTGTGTGGCCTCAGTGATATCAGCTGGCACAGAAGGACACATCCTGTGTGGCCTCAGTGAGACAGGCAGGCACAGAAGGACACATCCTGTGTGGCCTCGGTGAAACAGGCAGGCACAGAAGGACACATTCTGTGTGGCCTCAGTGATATGAACCGGCACAGAAGGACACATCCTGTGTGGCTTCAGTGAGATGGGCAGGCACAGAAGGACAATCCTGTGTGGCTTCAGTGAGATGGGCAGGCACAGAAGGACAATCCTGTGTGGTTTCGGTGAGACGGGCAGGCACAGAAGGACACATCTTGTGTGGCCTCAGTGATATGAGCCGGCACAGAAGGACAATCCTGTGTGATCCATTCACCGAAGGTCCCCAGAGTGGTCCGATCCACAGGAACAGGTAGTAGGAGGTGGGTGCAAGGGCTGGGGAGGAGTGGAGAGTTGGTGTCTCATCGGGACAGAGCTCCAGTTTGGGAAGATGAGAAAGTCCTGAAGATGGAGGGTGGTGACAGTTGCACAAAACTGTGACTCTACTAAATGTCACTAATGGTAAAAATTTTTTTAAAGGGAGGAGGAGGAATGGAACTATTGATAAAGACAACATCAGTGAGTCTCAAGTGCACTATGCTGGGTGAAAGAAACCAGTCTCAAAAGGCCAGATACTACATGATTCCACTTATAAAATGTTCTTGAAAAGGCAAAACTACAGTGACAGAGATTTATTAAGGTTAGGGGTGCAAGGAGAATCTGAATATAAGGAGAAGACCCAAGGAAATTTAGGGGAGAAATTAAATTGAAAAACTGTTCTGTATTCAGGTAGTGGTGGTAGGTCCACAATTCTATTCAGGTGATAAAACTCACAGAACTATACATCAAAATAAAGGCAATTTTACTGCATGTTAATTTTTAAAACCTCACAACTATAGTAAGTTAAATGTTAACTCACAACCCATTCATTTTTATAAAGAGGACTTTCTGCACCCAAAATGTAAACAAGATGTTTGTAACTCAACATACAATTACGAAGATGTTGTCATTACCTTCAGAGGAACCACAGCAGTTTTGTTTTCACACACATTGTCCAGAATGTGGAAGGTATCATTTATCAGTGCACAAAAGGAACCCTGTGCCCCAGAAAGAAGAGTTTTTATGAACACTGATGGATTGATTCCTCCAAGCATGCAATTTACAAATTAAGCCATCAAACCCACCATAATACTGCATTCCCACAGGAGCTAATTCTCAGGGAAATAAAACTATCATTTGATCAAAATTAGAATAACACCACCTTTCTCTTCCATGAATAAAAACAGAAAACATAAACAGCAAAACTATTTAATGGGACAAAAAGATGGGGAAGTGTGTAAGCAAACAATGGTTCAAATGGAACATTACTTGGCCCTGAGAAGGAAGGAGTTCTGACCCCCACTGTAGTGTGAGTGGACCTTGCAAACACCATCTTCGGTGAAAGGAAGCAGACACACATAAACAGATATTATACGATCCCATTTGAATGAACCCATAAGGATTTGATGATTTCATAAGGATAGAAAACTGGTTAATGCTTATCATGGGCTGCGAAAAGGAAAAAATGGGGAGGGAGAACATAATTTGCATGGGGTCCTTTTGGGGGTGGTGAAAATATCTGGAACCAGATACATGAGCAGCAACGATGGTTGGTTGACATCGTGAATTGTGTTTAAAATGTTTAAGATGGTGGATTTTGTGATAAGTGTATTTTGCAATTAAAAAGGAAAACAGTGGTCCAAGGTATGTGGTAGTTTTCAAAGGCCATTTACAAGCTCATATTTAGAATAGAGGCATTAATTCCTTAAGAGACTATAGAGTCTTTACTCAGTGCAATGGCTTCATTAGATAGGAGGTCCAAATTCCTCTTTGCCTGGCTGGCTATGTATCACCTGTCCCATATCATTTGAATGCAGCAATAAGACATCTCCCTGGTGGGGAGACTCTAATATATTCTTCTCTTCTGCTTTCTCAAGTTTTAAATAGGCCAATATCCTTTCTTCCCAGCTTTCCTTGCAGCTATCAGGGAGCATGTGACTAATTTCTGGCCAATCAGGTGCAAACTGAAGTGATGATGGGTCATGCACTTAAACAAAAGGACTTTGCCTTTCACTTCCCCTTCTCCATTTCCCACCATCTGAATGCACATGATATGGTAGGAGCTGGAGCAGCTCTCTTGAACCACAATACAGGAGTCTTATGTTGATGGCAGGGCATTATAGAGATGTGGTTATCAGCTCTGCACAGCTTACACTCAGACTGTTACAGAACACACAAAAACACACTGTCTGGTTTAAGCCACTATTATTTTTTCCTTTGTTAAACTTCAAAAACAGGGCAGCACCTGTGGCTCAGTGAGTAGGGCACCAACCCCATATACCAAGGGTGGTAGGTTCAAACCAGGCCCCGGCCAAACTGCAACCGAAAAAAAAAAAAATAGCCAGATAGCCGGGTGTTGTGGTGGGCACCTGTAGTCCCAGCTACTCGGGAGGCTGAGGCAAGAGAATCGCCTAAGTCAAAGAGCTGGAGGTTGCTGTGAGCTGTGACGCTACAGCATTCTACCAAGGGCAATAAAGTGGTGAGACTCTGTCTTAAAAAAAAAAAAAAATACTTCAAAAACAACATCTAGCTAAGAGGTTCCTAGGAAAACCTCAAGAAGCTGGAACCTCCAGAAAGACTTACATACTCAGGCTTTACTGCTGTCCCCTCTGGGCACTGCTGGACCTGCTCACGACTATGTATCACATCTTCCTTACACTTGAAGGGAACTCCTAGGAAGAAATCAAAGCAAAGAAATCAAACCAACTTCAACTAGCAAGATAGCATAAAGAAAAAAGCAAGTCAGGTTTCATTCTCCCTTCCAAGGTTTAAAAACTATCTGCTGCCATAATACACATGGTGAAATAAACTAACAATGACTGAACACCACAGCGAGAAGGACTCCATGGAGTGTGGTACTGAGTGAGAACAGAGGCAGCAGAGAAGACTGCATGGTCTGACATCACTGTTGCAAAGCTCCAAAGCAAGCAAGACCAAACAGATATGGTTTAGAGCTATACACACAGGATAATATATATTTTTTAAGTCAGGGAATAATAAAAACAAAATTCCAAGTGGGTCCCTCAGAGTAAGAGGCAGAGTGAGGAAGAAACATGCAGAGGACACACAGCACTGATGATATTCCCTTTCTTTCTTTCTTTTTTTCTTTTTCTTTTTTTTTTTTTCCCAGACAGTCTTACTTTGTCACCCTCAGTAGAGTGCCATGGCCTTGTAGCTTACAGCAACCTCAAAACTCCTGGGCTCAAGTGATTCTCTAGCCTCAGCCTCCTGAGTAGCCGGGACTACAGGCGCCTGCCACAACACCCGGCTATTTCTACAGACAGGATCTTGCTCTTGCTCAAGCTGGTCTTGAACTCCTGACCTCAAGCAATCCACCTGCCTCGGCCTCCCAGACTGCTGGGATTGCAGACATGAGCCACTGCACCTGGCCAATAGTATCTGTCTTGTGTTGGGAAGGGACTCAGATATATCCATTTTGCTGTTATACCTCATTTTCCTCCATGTAAGGAACATATATTTTTAATTTATCCCATTATACATTAATTTTAAACTTTTTGTGGTTCCCCATGGCTCTTGGGGGTGAAAATGATGCCAGAATTCTTCACAAGACTCACAACACTCTGCAGAATCTGACCTCTATCTACCTCACCAAATGCATCAAATGCCAGTGCATCTTGTACTCACTCTGCATGACCCTCAAGGCCTTTGCACATGCTACAATAGAGAACACCACGATGTCCATTCTTCATCTAGAAAATTCCTACTCCTCCTTCAAGTTTTCACATAAATGTCCTTTGTGTGGAGCAAATTCAGTATCCCATTAGCTATTCCAAAGCACACTGTGAATTTTCAAGTTTGTACTCATGTTGTCATTATTACATAATTGGGTTCATAACTGTGTGGGAACTCCCTGTTTCCTTCCTGTACAAGCTGCATGAGAACAAGAACACGCCCATCATATCCAGAACTGAAGACTCTTCAGTATCTAATCCAAGGGCCCTGTTTAGTTAAGTAAGTAAATAATCAGCACTCAAAACATAATGTACCAAAATAGCTAATAAATTAATAAAAGAAAAAGAGTACATGGATGAGGTGGAAATAGAAGGATCCAGGGGATGGATAGAATGAGAATTTTTGCAACCAAAGCAAGACACCAAGAAACCATCACCAAGACACACAGGAAATCATTACTTTTACAGCTGAAGTTGCCGTATTTCTGGAAGCCTTCTGGGTTGGGACGAAAGCCCATACTGCAGCTACAGTTGTAGGACCCCAGGGCATTGATGCAGACAGAATTTGGACCACACGGTGATGGATCTTGGAAGCACTCATCAATATCTGCAAAAAAACTGGAGAATATATTAAAAAAAAAAAAAAACAGAAGAACAAGGAGGAGAAATGTCTTCTCAGGGCCATCTGGCAAACTGTGCTCACCTCTACATTCCACTGCTTGGTCTGTGAAATCCAGCTGTCCACTGCTTGGTGCAAAGCCAGGATGGCAGGTGCAAAAGTAGCTCCCGGGAGTGTTGGTGCAATTTGCATTGGCAGGGCACATTTTGACAACACACTCATCAAGATCTGTATGGTACAGAATGAGTGCCATGCAGTGGTGGCCAATAGTCCAACCAAGTCATACTTCCAAAGTATAGAGTCATGCTTCACTAGAAAATGGCATCCCTGCTAGGGACTACATTTCCCAGAATGCCCTGCATCTGGGTGGGGCCATGGGACCTGTTTCCTGTTCTCTAGAATAGGAGAGCTATGATATATGCTTCACATGTGAGCTAGTCAATAAGTAGGCATGACCCCTCTCTCTTCTCTCTTACCCCTTCACTGGCTAAAATGAGGAACTTCAGAACCAAAAGGTGAATACCAGTTCCCTCTATCATCATGTGGAGGAAGGCTGCCCACTGATCATGTATATCCATATTGATTTGTTATAAGATTGCGAAATTTCTATTATGCTAAGGCAGTAGTACTCAATTGGGGGGCAATTTGTAGGCAATACTTGTAGACATTTTCTGTTGTAAAAACATGGGTATAGAAGAGCAATATCAAGATCTAGTGGGTAAAGGCCAAAGATGCCATCAAACATCCTACCATATGCAAAATACCCTCCCTGTAACAGCAAACAATTTTTAAAAAACCCAAATGTCATTTTTTTCCTTTCCTTTTCTTTTTTTCTTTTTCTTTTCTTTTCTTTTTTTTTTTTTTTTTTGAGACAGAGTCTCACTATGTCACCCTTGGGAGACTGCCATGCCATCATAGCTCCAGCAACCTCAAATTCTTGGGCTCAAGCAATCTTTTTGCCTCAGCCTCCCAAGTAGGTGGGACTACAGGTGCCTGACACAATGCACAGCTATTTTTAGAGACAGGGTCTCACTCTTGCTCAGGCTGGTCTCAAACTCCTGAGCTCAAGCAATCCACCTGCCTCAGCTTCCCAGAGTGCTGAGGTTACAAGCTTGACCCACTGCACCCAAGTCTCCAAAATATCAATAGTGCTTAGGTTCAGAAACCCTAACTTAACACTACAGGAAAATACCAGGTTACTATGCCAAAAGATGGTTAGCTTTACCACTGAGGATTCTGAATTGCAGTGGACATATAAAATAGAATGTTATGGGGGGGGAGGAATAATTAGGAAGGAGGTAAAGTGAAAACCTTTTAAATTTTTACGTCAACTCACAAAATACAAAGAACAAACAGGCAACTAGTGACTCAAGCTAGTACATGATGGATAGACTGGGTGTTCTTATCCTGGGAGATTCAGGATAAGAAGTCTTTGTGATATGAATGTAGATTAATTTGAAGGCTTCCATAGACACAAGGATGCGCTATTGTTGGAAGGTAAGGGGAAGTGGTTTTCCTATTAGCATCATGGAAGAAGTCATAAAAAAGTCTTAGTGGGAGAGAGCTCTCCACTTCCAGAAACATTTAAGAATAACCTAGGTAAGCTCTTGTCATTTAGAACACATATGAACTTTTCACATATCCTTGTGAACCACTGCCTTAAAAATGCCTATGAAGTTGTATTAGGTGCATAATTTTCAAAGGTTTGGCCCAGGAAGCTTTTCCTTATGTGAAATGAAACCTAAATACACAAAACAAATGAAAGAAGTTCTGATTTGATAGAAAGGGAAGTGGGACAGTCCAGGACTTTTCCTTGGCCTTCATGGGATCCTGATTATGTTCCCTGGAGTGCCCAGAACTATAGTAATCTATTTGTAAAATTGCTTTTGACGTTAATGCTGTTTATTATTAAACATTATAACAATGTCAGGACCTACTAAAGATTGACAAATAACATAAAAAAATAAGATTTTTAATGAATAAAAGCAACCATTTTTTCCTCAGGGTGGAAGGATAAAAAACACACTTCCAGGGGGATAAGGTGTTCCAAAGATGGCCACCATCAATTCTAAACACACTCCACAGGGGAGAGAAGGTGTTCCAAAGATGGACACCATCAATTCCAAATGCACTCTGCAGGGGAGAAGGGATTTCTAGATGGCCACCATCAATTCTAAACACACCCTCCAGGGCAGAAGGTGTTCCAAAGATGGCTACCAATTAATTTTAAACGCACTCTGCAGGGAAGAAGGTGCTTCAAAGATGGCCACCATCAATCTAAACCCACTCCACAGTGGATAAGGTGTTTCAAAGATGGACACCATTCATTCTAAACACACTCTGCAGTGGAGAAGGTGTTCCCAACATGGCAACCATCAAATCTAAACACACTCTGCAGTGGAGAAGGTGTTCCAAACATGACCAACATCAATTCTAAACACACTCTGCAGGGGAGAAGGTGTTTCAAGGATGACCACCATCAATTCTAAGCACACTCTGCAGTAAAGAAGGTGTTCCAAAGATGGCTACCATCAATTCTAAACACACTCTGCAGGGGAGAAGGTGTTCCAAACATGGCAACCATCAAATCTAAACACACTCTGAAGTGGAGAAGCTGTTCCAAACATGATCACCATCAACTCTGAGCCCACTCCACAAGTGAGAAGGTGTTCCAAAGATGGCCACCATCAATTCTAAATGCACTCTGCAGGGGAGAAGGTGTTCTAAATATAGACTCAAGGTGAAGGGATGGTCATCTATACTCCAGGCAAATGGAATGGAGAAAAAAGCAGGTGTCTCAATCCTATTCGCAGATACAAAAGGCTTTAAACCAACCAAAATAAGGAAGGATAAGGATAGACAATTCATATTTGTTAAAGGTACTACTCAATATGATGAGTATGATGAGATTTCAATTATTAATATTTATGCACCCAACCAGAATGCACCTCAATTTATAAGAGAAACTCTAACAGACATGAGCAACTTGATTACCGCCAGCTCCATGGTAGTCAGAGATTTTAACACCCCATTAGCAGTGCTGGATAGATCCTCCAAAAAGAAGCTAAGCAAAGAAATTTCAGATTTAAACTTAACCACTCAAGATCTGGATTTAACAGACATGTACAGAACATTTCATTGTAACAAAACTGAATACACATTCTTCTCATCAGCCTACGGAACTTACTCCAAAATCAATCACATCCTAGGTCACAAGTCTAACCTCAGCAAATTTTAAAAAATATAAATTATTTCTTGCATCTTCTCAACCCATCATGGAATTAAAGTTGAACTCAATAACAACAGGAATCTGCATACTCATACAAAAACATGGAAGCTAAATAACATTATGCTGAAGGATAGATAGGTCATAGACGATATTAAGAAGGAAATTACCAAATTTTTGGAACAAAATGACAATGAAGACACGAATTATCAGGACCTCTGGGATAATGCGAAGGCAGTCCTAAGAGGAAAATTTATAGCACTGCAAGCCTTCCTCAAGAGAATGGAAAGAGAGGAAATTAACAACTTAATGGGACTACTTAAGCAACTGGAGAAGGAAGAACATTCCAACCCCAAACTGAGCAGGAGAAAAGAAATAACCAAAATTAGACCAGAATTAAATGAAATTGAAATCAAAAGAATTATACAACAGATCAATAAATCAAAAAGTTGGTTTTTTGAAAAGGTCAATAAAACAGATAAACCTTTGGCTAACTTAACCAGGAAAGAAAGAGTAAACTCTCTAATTTCATCAATCAGAAATGGTAAAGACGAAATAACAACAGACCCCTCAGAAATTCAAAAAATCCTTAATGAATATTACAAGAAACTTTACTCTCAGAAATATGAAAATTTCAAGGAAATTGACCAATACTTGGAAGTACACCACCTACCAAGACTTAGCCAGAAGGAAATGGAAATGTTGAACAGGCCTATATCAAGTTCTGAAATAGCATCAACTATACAAAATCACCCTAAAAAGAAAAGCCTGGGACCAGATGGCTTCACGTCAGAATTCTACCAAACCTTTAAAGAAGAACTAGTACCTATATTACTAAACCTCTTCCAAAATATAGAAAA
>CAUYRH010074302.1:0-11653 GCA_963574655.1 Perodicticus potto
GGTTGACATAGCTTTCATGGCATTTTCTTCATTATTGTGTGCAGACATTTATATTCTACATTTAGTAAGTTTCACCTGTACCCTTCTAAGATGCACCGTTAGTGTGGACCCACCAATTATTCTCTCTCTGCCCATCCAACCCCTTCCCCGTCCCTCCCTTGCCCTTTCCCCATGTTCTTGTACTGTAATTGGGTTATAGCTTTCATATGAAAGATATAAATTAGTTTCATAGTAGGGCTGAGTACATTGGATACTTTTTCTTTCATTCTTGGGATACTTTGCTAAGAAGAATATTTTCCAGCTCCATCCATGTAATCATGAAAGAGGTGAAGTCTCCATCTTTCTTTAGGGCTGCATAATATTCCATGGTGTACATATACCACAATTTATTAATCCATTCATGGGTCGATGGGCACTTTGGCTTCTTCCATGACTTAGCAATTATAAATTGGGCTGCAATAAACATTCTGATACAGATATCTTTGTTATAATGTGAGTTTTGGTCTTCTGTATATATACCTAGTAGAGGAATTATAGGATTGAATGGCAGTTCTATTTTTAGATTTCTAAGTATTCTGCACACATCTTTCCAAAAGGACCATATTAGTTTGCATTCCCACCAGCAATGTAGTAGTCTTCCCTATACTACCCAAAGCAATATACAATTTTAATGCAATCCCTATTAAAATTCCATTGTCATATTTAAAGATCTAGATAAAATAATACATCGTTTTATATGGAATCAGAAAAAAACCTCTAATAGCCAAGACGTTACTTAGAAATAAAAACAAAGCAGGAGGAGTTAAGCTTCCAGACTTCAGACTATACTATAAATCGATAGTGATCAAAACATCATGGTACTGGCACAAAAACAGAGAGGTAGATGTATGGAAAAGAATAGAGAACCCAGAGATGAACCCAGCTACTTACTGTTATTTGATCTTTGACAAGCCAATTAAAAACATTCAGTGGGGAAATGATTCCCTATTTAACAAATGCTGCTGGTTGAACTGGCTGGTGACCTGTAGAAGACTGAAACTGGACCCACACCTCTCACCCTTAACTAAGATAGACTCTCACTGGGAATTTTTATAAAAAAAGAAAGCTTAGCCAGGCATTGTGGCGGGTGCCTGTTGTCCCAGTTACTCAGGAGGCTGAGGCAAGAGAATTGGCTAAGCCCAAGAGCTGGAGGTTGCTGTGAGCTGTGTGATGCCACAGCACTCTACTAAGAGCAACAAAGTGAGACTCTGTCTCTATAAAAAATAAAAAAGAAAGAAAGAAAGCTTAGGGCGGCACCTGTGGCTCAAAAAAGTAGGGCACCGGCCCCATATGCCAGAGGTGGCAGATTCAAACCCAGCCCCAGACAAAAACTGCAAAAAAAAAAAAAAAGAGAGAGAGAAAGAAAACTTAAATGTCTTCACATCAGAAAGTCATAGTTACTTATGGTTCTCTTCAGCTTTTGTTATTAATGTTTTGGTGTCTACAACCTCAGCCTTAATGATGATATTTCTTCCTTATTTTTCATTTTGTGGCCATAAACTAACTGTACCACCAAGACCAAACCCTCAATTCCACATCCTCTTCTCTGATTCATTCTTTTCTGTTTTTCCATATTTCTTAAGCAAACGTCCTGGATATAACATTTGCCCTTGAGAACCTCCAGGCTCTGACTCCACTCCCATAAGCCTCAGTGTGTCTTCTTATCCTGACAAAACTGCAGAGACGATCATTAAGGTCATCTTTAATTTCTATGCCCCTCCCTCCATCCTTCTCATACAGTGATCAAAATCCTATTGATTTTCTTTGAGTATACATCCTAGGAATTGAGGGTTGCTAGATAAAAATCACAGAAATTGGCATAACTACATATTCATGATTAATAGCATTAATTGGGTAGTCAACATTGCACATTAATCTTATTCAGTTTTTAATATAGTTGATAAAATATTTTTATCAATGACTTTCAATGCATTCTCCACACTAATGAAACCTTTCTCTCCTCTCATCTTTTTTTTTCTTTCCCTCTCATCTTTTCATCTCACTTTCAGATGACGACCTCAATTACTACTTTGTATGTAATCTTGAAGTCACTGGGCAAGAACTCAGCTTACCGCCAAACTTCAAACGTAACCTGAACCAGCATCAATCCTTTCTCTACTGCAGCGATTCACTTTTTTTACATTTATAATGGATGTAATGGATAGGGTTTCCCTTCTGTAAGGCTGATACTCCCACTGGATTGTGGATCCTATTTTTACTCATCTTCTAAAGGTCTTAACACCTTTGTTTATATCCTCTTTTTCCATATGTTCTTGTCTATTAACATTCAAACATTGTCTGGCATCTCTCACATTAAAGGAAATAAATCTCCCAGAAGCCCAATTTAATTTCCATATATATGTGTCTATTATTTTCTCATTGTTTTTAAGGCAAATTTACTGGGAAGAATGTTTACACTTACTGCTTTACCTCCTAAGCCCACATTGAAACTGCATTCACTCCCCATCTGGCTTCTGTCTTTGGCATTGTGTCAAAAATGCTCCTATGAAAGGCTCCAAAATGATATTCTGTGCACGCCAGTATTTCACTTAAATTGTGTCTACTCAGTTTTCTGAGGATCTCAGGTTTTATTTTCTCAGTGATATCTTCCATAGTATTATTTAAATTATGCGGTCACAGTACTCTATACTTAGTCTTCTTAACATTTATCAACATGGATTGTAATTCAATGCTTATTTTGTTGTTGCTCGAAGACACATTACTCTATGGCGATATAACTGAATGAAAATTCTGACCCAGAAGCATTAGTGAGTATTGAGAGTAACTTAATCAGTTCACAGCACAACTTAGAAAATGAAACCTGCTCACTTCAACTATCCCCCCAAAGACTCATTCAATGATGCAAATGCTGTAATCTCTTTTCCACTCCCCTCTGTGTGAAACATGTAAATTCTACCTCCAGGTAATCAGCTATCCTCCTCATTTCTTAACTCAATTACCCTAATAACTTCTTCTTGTACATAGAAATCTAGTCTTTTCTAGCACCATGAATACAGTGTCTTTTCAGAAGGATATGAACCAGGTACGTGGGAAAGTGTTACAAACTCTTCAATAATTTTTAGTTTGTAAACTTTTCTACTTACCCAGTCTCCATCTTTTTTAGATCTTTTATGCAAAAATGAAGAAAAGAATGAATAAAAGTTTGACAAAGAGAACTGGAAATGGCTTTTTGATTTACTGAGAATATCCCAAGAAGAATGAGAATTGATAAAATATTCATGATATTACACAGTTTTGAAAGTTTTCCCTTTATTTTAGAGGTAAGTAATTAGAATTTAAGTATCTTTATTTAATTTTGCTTGGGTATAAAGCTAGAAAGAATATGGCTGTGACATGTCATGTAATTACTTCCTGATTTGATGTGTAATTTTAATTAATTTGAGGTTAAATTCCCTTACTATATGTAAAATGGTAGGATTCATATTATCTCTTTAGTTTTCGCATTACTCTGGGGAGGAGAAAAGAGCGTACTAAAGCTTTCAATACCAAAGTAACAAGCTAATGAAAATTTAAGTTGAGCACAGATTTTCTGCTATTCAGGTAAGACACATGCTAACTGAGGAATATTTAGGTATCAAATATATTTTTAGACTAAGAGATCTTTTCCTCTTGACAAAATAATGCAGTTTCTTATGAAACCACCCAAAGACTATTTTTGAGTCAGCTTCACAATTTCAATCTTTACAAAACCATCAGCACTTATTCTTTATTTACTGAAATATGTCCTTATTCGAAACAAACAGATGCTCTCTGACTCAACGTCAAAATCAAAATCATTACTGTTTATGCCTAAGATCATCTACTGG
This sequence comes from Perodicticus potto, assembly GCA_963574655.1. Classification (NCBI taxonomy): domain Eukaryota; kingdom Metazoa; phylum Chordata; class Mammalia; order Primates; family Lorisidae; genus Perodicticus; species Perodicticus potto. Next base: position 3,867 of record CAUYRH010074302.1, read on the forward strand.
CTTAACTTTCATATTTGCTCACTACCATTTCTCAGCACGTCCTCCCCACCCAGCCAAGTGCCCAGTCACTTTGACACCATTAAACCCACTAATCTTCCAATGTTAGTGCTGCAAACCATCAGAGATGTGAATCTCTTTAGCTCTTCCCCTGCTCTGAATCATTCCAGCACATTTCTCCTTTAATAAGGAGAAATGTTGTCTAGTTCTTTGGGGCTCAGCAATCTCTGCATAAATCTCCAGTAAGGTACTCAAGAACTTTCCACTCCAAAGTAATTTCTTGTGAATTTTATCTTCCAAGGAATAATGATGAAACTTTGATTTATATCCAGCTCTATTTTAGGGCATACATTTACTTCATCATGAATCCATAGACTTAAGTAGTACGTAATTATCGTAGACTGGGGCTAGCAAATTTTTCCCATAAAGGGCAGACAGCAAAAATTGTTGACATTGTGAACCATATGATATCCATCACAGCTTCTAAACTCTGCTATTATAGTTCTAAAGCAGCCAGAGGTACTTCATAAATGGACTAGGGGAGCTGGTGGAGCACCAGATTTGACCCATAAGCCATAGTTTTCTAAACTTTGTCCTGAACTAACTATCAGCAGACAGAAAGGCAGGCTGGCAGGGGAGAAAAACAATGTGACTATTGAAGTCAAACCAACATGTTTTCACGCCCTCTGAAAATTTATACAACTTGGGGTAAGTTACAATACTTCTTCAAGTCTACTTTTTCACCTGTTAAAAGGAAATTATATCTTCCACCCTGTGCATGGTCTATGGATACTAGATGACGAAAAGTGCATCTAAAAAGTTTAAACAGCTGAGTCCCGTAGCTCATGCCTGTAATTCTAGCCACTCAAGTGGCTCAGATGGGAAAATCACTTGAGGCCAGGAATTTCAGACCAGCCTTGGAAACACAGCAAAACCACATCTCTACAACAATAAAAATTTAAAAATTATCCCGTTTATTGCAAATGCCAACTATATTCCCAGCTACTCAAAGGGCTGAGGGAGGAGAGCTAAAGCCTAGGAGTTCTAGGCTGCAGTGAGTGATAATTATGCTATTGCCCTGGGCAGTGAGTAAGACCCTGGTCTACAGAGCAAGACCCTACCTCTACATATAATAAATAAATAAGCAAACAAACAAATAAGTGTACATATGTTTAAACCTAGCCTGGGCCACAGAGCAAGACCCTACCTCTGCATATAATAAATAAATAAGCAAACAAACAAATAAGTATATATATGTTTAAACACAGAGATTTTTACAATGATGCAAATAAAAATGATAAAAATAATTTTGCTATTTTCACAAATAATAAGAATTATTTACACTTCTATGAAACTTGCCTCAGATTCAGTTTCAAACTTGACTGAAAATGATTTGTACCAATATAAATTAGATACTTTTAAAGCTCTACCAAAGAGTGAAACACAAGAAATGGGAGACTTTAGTTATTTGAGTAGCAATTGTCAATCTGTAACTGAGGCCTGACAAAAAGTTTCATTTTGTAGTCCATTATAGCTTTTATTCTACAAAACCAGACTCACAGGTTATTGTAATTTTCATCTTGAAACAATCTTAATTGGTAAGATACATGACATCCAATATAATTATGCTAGATTTCTATAACATAATTATTCATTGAGGTCACCTTCATTGTGAAAATATTTAAATTATTTAAAAAATCAGTTTGCTTCACATATAACAATTTTTTAAACCTTCATCTGGTTATTATGACTAAATGCTAATGTCACAGTTTTACCATGTTAACATTTCCAAATTTCCACTAGAAAAGCAATAGAATTAATCATTAATAGAATCTATTCATCCTTTATCTTAGCACCAAGTTCAAATGGGAGGACTAATAAAAGTTGCTTATGTTACCTTTTATACAAACATGCAACTTACATCAAATTCACTGAATACTTTTCTTCAGATAAAGTATAAAAACTCACATTAAAATAATTGTATGTTTATATAAAAGATAGATATAGGAACACAAGAATTTGTGTACAGTCCATTAATCACTTAACAATGGGGATACATTCTGAGAAATATGTCATTAGGCAATTTTTTTGTGTAAACATCACTGAGTATACTTATCCAAACACAAGTGGTGTAGCCTACTGCACACCTATATGGATTAGACCAGGGACAACTCACTTTACTGAATTATAACTGTGCTGAATTCAGTAAGCAATTGTAACACAAATATGATATAAAAGACTTTTAAAAATGCACTTGTACGGACAACCTACCATGAATGAAGCTTGTTTGTTCAGAGTGAGTCGGTGAGTGAGTGATGAGAAAATATGAATGCCCAGGACATTACTGTATCCTAGTGTAGATTTTATAAACACCATACACTTAGGCTAAATTTATAAAATAAATTTTTCTTTAATAACACATTAAACTTAGCTTACTGTAACTTTTTTTATTTCCTCAAAGAACTAATCTAGAACCACTAATCTAGCAATCCCACTAATGGGTCTCCTCCCAAAGGCAAAGAAGTCATTTTATCAAGAAGACACCCATACTTGAATGTTTAGTGCACCACAAGTCACACTTGCAAAGATGGGGAATCAACCAAAGTTACCATTAACTCATGAGTAGAAAAACAAAATATCCTCTCTGTATACCATGGAGCAATACTCAACCATAAATAATGATAAATTAATGCCTTTTGCAATAGTTTGGATGAAACTGGAGACCATCATCCTGAGGGGAGTAGCCCAAGAATGGAAAAACAATTGTTATAACTTTCATAATTTTTTTCTGTAATACTTAGAAACACAAACTCATCATACAGCTCTACAAAAAAAAAATTTTTTTCTTTATTTATATCCTTATTCTACAAGCTTTTTTCCTATTTTTAAAATTGTTTACTGCTTTATATTTGAATTTTTTGTTATAAACACACATTAGCCTAGCTCTACTCAGCATCAGGATCATCAATATCACTGTCTTCTACTTCGAAATCTTGTGTCGTTGGAAAGTTTTCAGAGACAATAACATGCATGGAGCAATCATCTCCTGTAAAATACCTTCTGAAGAACCTACCTGTTCTTTTTCTACAGTTAATGTTTTTATATGTATGCAGAAGAAGTATACTATCAAGTAATGATAAACAATATAGTATAGTAAGTACATAAACTGGTAACATAGTAATTTATTATCATTATGAATTATTATATATTGTACCTAATTGTATGTGCTATACTTTTTATGACTGGCAGGTAGGGGGTTGGTTTACACCAGCATCACCACAAATGTGTGAGTAATGCTCTATGCTCCAAGGTCACAATAGCTATGACATCACCAGAGGATAGGTATTTTTCAGTATCTTGTGGGCCCACCATGGTCTATGTGGTCTCTCATGAACCAAAAAGTCATTATACAACACATAACTGTATTAGAGTTATGGAAACAAATATGTTATACTATCTACTATACCTTTGATGTGGAGAGCTAGTTTATGGCATTTTTGTATCTCTTACATTAGTTTTTGTTCCACATTACTCTTTCAAAGATGTTTCTACAGCAAACAACTTGGAATACAATGTCTTCCTCCCCCATCCTGACCCAGGGAAGAGAGCACATTTATTTCCTGTTCGTTATCATAAAACATATGTCTCTCTCTGGGACAAAGATTGGGCTTTTGTGCAAGCAGTACCTTATGAGCCTCAGAGTTTCTGAAACCCTAGGTCCCTCAGCTGTGACACAACTTCACTGTGTGTGCAGCAGCCTCTGGGGTCCACCTCTGCATTGTTCCCTGGCAGAGTGTAAGGAGGAGAGGCCAAGGAAATGATGTGAACTTAAAGCTCTTTGTAGGCTGCTATGGCAAAAGTGAAAAACATTCTTTTTCTGTAGCTCAGAAATGTTAGTCTTCTACTAGCATCTATAAAATTGTACCAGGCTACCTTGTTAGTTTGAAAGCAGGGTAAAATCTAAGACTCTTTAATGGTTTTGGTACTGGAAACGTTATAGTCCTTCTTTTTTTCATTATATTTTTTACTGAACCCTAAACATTGTGAGCAACATGTCATTCAGTGTTGCGTTTCAAAATCCCAAAAACACTTTATTCAGTTGTCTAGTTAAGTTACTTAAAGTTTGTTGTATGTGTATCTTTTAATTATTTTTAGGTTTCTTCTAGAACAGCTTTTTGCCTAATGGCAATCTGTCTCACCCACCCTTCAGAACACCCCCCCCCCCCCAGTGTATTATAAGACCTTGTTCCGGAGGTAACTTTATTTTTGACCCTTTGTGGGTTTTGACAATTCTTCAACCTACCTTTTACCATTGCTTTTTTGTTACCTGGCCTTAGTGATTTCCTCTAATGCATGTGCAGATATCTACTCAGAAAAAGACAAAAGGGGATCCCTTTACATGACTGCAGAATCACTCTGTGCAGCAAGCGTCTTTCCGGTCCTCTATCCATAAATCCTGACCACTTTCACATTTCCAGACTCTGTTCTGATCAGGCTACGTTTAGGTTCCCTTTCTCACTATCTGCCCTAGAAACTGTTGAAGGAGAACAAAATGGAAATAGTAAGGCTAATCTCTTGTTTCTTTCTGTCATGGATCAGGATATTGTGTTAACTGTTGTCCAGTGTTTGAAAAACACTATATACATTGGTCAGTTTTCTAGTTATATGTTGTACAATATTCCAATTACACTATCATTGCTGGCAGTGGAAATACATTCACATTTAAAAAATGTTTTTTATTGGCTCGGCACCTGTAGCTCAAGCGGCTAAGGTGCCAGCCACATACACCAGAGCTAGCAGGTTCGAATCCAGCCCGGGCCTGCCAAACAACAATGACAACTACATACAAAAAAAAAAAAATAGCTGGGTGTTGTGGTGGGCGCCTATAGTCCCAGCTACATGGGAGACTGAGGCAAGAGAATCGCTTAAGCCCAGGAGATTGAGGTTGCTGTGAGCTGTGATGCCACAGCACTCTACCCAGGGCGACAACTTAAGGCTCTGTCTCAAAAAAAAAAAAAAAAAATTTTTATTGTGGCTTGGCACCTATAGTTCAGGTGTTAGGGACCACATACACCAGGGTTGGCAGTTCAAACCTGGCCCAGGGCTGCTAAAAACAAAGACAACTACAACAAAAAATTAGCTGGGTGTTGTGGTGGGCACCTGTAGTCTCAGCTACTTGGGAGGTTGGGGCAAGAGTTTGAGGTTGCTGTGAGCTGTGACAGCACAGCACTCTACTGAGGGCAACATAATGAGACTCTGTCTCAAAAAACAAAAAATTTATTGTTTTAGGTTAATTTGAGGGTACAAAGAATTAGGTTACAATGTTTGCATTTGTTGGGTAGAACCCCACTTATAATTATGTCCTACCCCTAAAAGTTGTGCCATATACCTTGACATTGTGCCCATTAAGTGGGAGATTGTTGTGCTCATTCCTCCCCACTCCCCACTCCTTCATTCCCTTGCCTCCCACTTTGCATTAAGTTTTTCTCTTATGTGGGCATGTGTTATTAGATCATCTACTGGCTTCATATTAGTATTGAGTACATTGGATTATTGCTCCTCCATTCTTGTGATACTTTACTAAGAAAAATGTGGTTCAATTCCATCCAGGTTAATATAAAAGATATAAAGTCACCATCTTTTTATGGCTATATGGTATTCCATGGTATACATATACCATGGATTGTTAATCTTATCCTGGGTTGGTGGGCATTTAGGTTGTTTCCACATTTTAGTGATTGTAAACTGAGCTGCAATAAACAATCTAGTGCAAATTTCCTTATGATAAAATGATTTTTTTTTCTGGGTAGATGCCTAGTAATGGAATTGCAGGATCAAATGGGAGGTCGAATTTGAGTTCTTTGAGGATTCTCCATACTTCCATCAAAAAGGTTGTCTTAGTTTGCAGTCCCATCAACAGTATAAAAGTGTTCCCTTCTCTCCACATCCACACCAGCATCTGCAGCTTTGAGGCCTGATAATGTGGGCTATTTTCACTGGGGGGTAGGTGATATCGCAGGGTGGTTTTGAATTATGTTTCTCTGATGATCAGCGATGATGATCATTTCTTCAAATGTTTGTTAGCCATTCCCCTGTCTTCCTCAGAGAAGGTTCTATTCATATGTCTTGCCCAGTGGTAGATGGGATTTCTCTCTCTCTCTTTTTTTTTTATTGTTGTTGATTAATTTGACTTCTCTGTAGATTCTAATTATCAATCCTTTGTTAGATTCATACAAAGAAAATATCTTTTTGCATTCTGAAGGTTGTGGACATCCTTGCCTGGTTCCAGATCTAAGTGGAAAAGCTGTCAATTTTACTCCATTCACTACTATGTTAGCTATGGGTTTGTCATAGATGGCTTTATACAGCTTTAGAAATGTGCCACCTACACCTATTTTGTTAGGTGTTCCTGTTAGAAAACGATGTTGAATTTTATCAAATGCTTTTTCTGCATCTATGGAGAGGATCGTGGGGTCTTTGTTTTTGCTTCTAATAATATGATGAATTACATTTATGTATTTGCGTATGTTAAACCAGCCTTGCATCCCTGGGATAAATCCTAATTGATCATGATGTATTAATTTTTTTATGTGTAGATGCAATCTGTTAGCTAAGATTATGTCAAGTATTTCTGCATCAATATTCATTCATGAAATTGGTCTGTACTTCTCCCATTTACTTGAGTCCTTTCCTGGTTTTACAATCAGGGTGATGTTTGCTTCATAGAACATATTGGGGGAAGGTTCCTTTCTTATCAATGTTTTGGAATAGGTACAAGCTCATCTGGTGTGAGGGAATTCTAGTGTGAAGCCCTCTAGTCCCAGGCTTTTATTTGTTGTAAGCTTTTTTATTGTTTCCTCAATCTCACGGCTTGACATGGGTCTGTTCAAGATATCTATTTCTTCCTGGTTAAGTCTAGGGAGATGTTGTTATTGTTAACAAGTGTTATTGTTGTTGTTGTTAACAAGTCAGTTGTTATTTCCCTCTTTTCATTTCTGATTGAGGTTATTGAAGATTTTACTTTTCTGTTTCTAGTTAATCAATGGTTTATCAATTTTATTTATCTTTTCAAAGAACCAACTTTTCATTAATTTTCTGAATGATTCTTTTGTTTTCAATTTCACTTATTTATGACTTAATTTTGGTTATTTCTCTTTTTCTGCTTGGTTTGGGATTGGATTGCTCTTTCTTTTCCATTTATTTAAGACGATTCACTAAGTTTTTGATGTTCTATCTTTCTGTTTTTTGGATATAGGTATCTAATGCTTTTGCAGTGTCCCACAGATTTTGGTATCTTGTGTTTTCATTGTTGTTATATTCAAGGAAGTTAATGATTTTCTCCTTTATCTCTTCCTTGACCCAACTGTCATTCACCATAAGGTTGTTTAGTTTTGGCTCGGCGCCAGTGGTTCAATGGGCTAAAGTACCAGCCACGTACACCTGAGCTGGTGGGTTCGAATCCAGCCCTGGCCCACAAACAACAATGACAGCTGCAACCAAAAAATGGCCAGACGTTGTAGTGGGCACCTGTAGTCCCAGCTACTTGGGAGGCAGAGGCAAGAGACTCAATTGAGCCCAGGAATTGGAGGTTGCTGTGAGCTGTGATGCCACAGCACTCTATCCAGGGTGACAGCTTGAGGCTCTGTCTCAAAAAAAAAAAAAAAAAAAAAAGATTGTTTAGTTTCCATGCTTTTGTGATGGGATAAAATTTTTGTTGGGATTGACTTTCACCTTTATTGCTTTGCCTTGTGGTCTGAAAAGACACAAGATACAATTCCAATTATTTTTTT
>CAUYRH010074307.1:0-51620 GCA_963574655.1 Perodicticus potto
AGTCCCAGCTACTTGGGAGGTGGAGGCAGGAGACTCGCTTGAGCCCAGGAATTGGAGGTTGCTGTGAGCTGTGATGCCATAGCACTCTACCCAGGGTGACAGCTTGAGGCTCTGTCTCAAAAAAAAAAAAAAAAAAAAAAAAATAATGGTTTAGCTCTTCTGTGCCTTTCATTCCTTCTAGGTGACTACCCACGATTCTAATTCAGACACTCCCTCTGGTGTCACTGAGGTGGTTGTGAAGCTCTTTGATTCCAACCCCATCACTGTGACGGTCCCAGCAGAAGTTGCCAGGAACAATCCTAAGTTTATGGATATTGTGGCGGAGAAGGCACTGCAGGAATACCGCAAAAAGAACTGGTGAGTAGGCGGCCTGCCCCTCGGGCAGGCTCCACAGCTCTCTAGGAGCCAAGAAAAGGGGCAGAGGACGCAGCCTCCTGGGGAGACTGAGCATTCCTGAAGCCGGAGTCCAAAGCCAGGAAGTCCCTGGGAATCGTAAGTGTCCTTCGGAAGGTATTCCTCCTTGGTGGGTAAGAATTTGGGCTGAGGCAGGTAGATTGCCTGAGGTCACAGGTTCAAGACCAGCCCGAGCCAGAGTGAGACCTTGTCTCTTAAAAATAGCCGGGCGTTGTGCCGGGCTTTGTAGTCCCAGCTACTTGGGAGGCTACTTGGGAGGCTGCTTGAGCCCAAGATTTGAGATGGCTGGGAGCTGTGACGCCACAGCACTCTACTGACTGCAACATAGTGAAACTCTGTCTCAAAAGAAAAAAAAAAGAAAAGAAAAGAATTTGGGCCTTGGTTGCTGCTTTCACTGAATATTAAGCCCTCCCCCCCACCCCCCGGCCTTCTTTTTTATTTCAGGGAGTAGTGAGATGTGACGTCGCACTTTCCCCCAGTCCAGCTACCCCTGAGATGAGCCAGCTCCCCCCAGAGAGACCTCTGTGTGTCACCGCGTGATGGGCCCCGGAGGCCCCCCAGCCCCACCCCACCCCTTCTCCTGGATGCTGCACTCAAACGCTGCCTGTGCTGCGGGGCAGAGCTGCTCCCGCCTGCGACTAATACAATAAAACCGCCTATGATTTGAGTGCTTGGCGCCTCCTCTCTTGATGCTCCTGCACGCTTTCACTTGGGTATAGGAGGTAAAAAAAAGGGAAGTGGAAACAAAAAAGCTCTGCCTGAGGTGGTATCAGACTACTGTGCCGTGGAGAATGAAAGGGGTGTGAAGGCAAAGTTGCTCCAGTTCAACAATTTCTCACTTTTGGGAAGAGAGGTGTGTCTCAACAAGCCAATGAAAATACGTTCTTGAAAAATGAATCCTTTCCCTCCCATTACAAAACCGCCTGTGTGTTCTGAATGAGGCAAGGGTAATCTGAAGGAAGACACTGAAGATTAAGGTAAAGAACAGGTGATATAGTGAGACATACTGAGTATTTTAATATATAATTAATATTTTCTGTATGGAAACATCCCCCAAAGACCAGATTAGGCAGTTTTCTTTATAGTTGTAAGAGCTCAGAATTTCTGGGGCGCTTCCTTGACTGTGGCATAGTCTGTTTACTGCCAGGCCATACGATCTTCATGTCTCTCTCTGGAGCAAAGGGAACTTCTCTGCTTAGGCGGTTCTAAATGCTCATTTGCTGCTCAGTCTGGAAATGTATTAATAGCTGGACTGCAGTTCCTGGTGCTGCCAGCAAGTGGCGCTGACTGCACACGGTTCGAATCTCAAAACTTGGAGCAACAAGCTTCTCATTCATTAACATGCCCTAATTAGGCTGAGTGTGGTGGTTCACACCTGTAATCCTAGCGTTCTGGGAGCCCCAGGCAGGAGGATTGCTTGAGCTCAGGAGTTTAAGACCAGCCTTAGCAACAGCGAGCTCCATCTCTAATAATAATAGAAAAACTAGCCAGGCGTCGTTGCAGAGACCTGTAGTCCCAGTTACTGAGGAGGCTGAGGCAAGAGGATTGCTTGAGCCCAGAAGTTTGAGGTTGCTGTGAGCTATGACGATGCCACAGCACTCTACCCAGGGCAGCAGGCTGAGACTCTGTCTCCAAAAAAGTGGTGCTCTAACTTTAGAATTCTGTTCATCAAATATACTTCAAGTGGAAAAAAAGTCATCTGGCTGCATTGAGGTTTTTAGCAAAGTCCACATGTAAGTTCATAGCTTAGAAAATTCTGAAGTCACTGTCCCTTGTCTGTGTTTTAAGTTATAAGCACCTGAGCTATACAAGCCACAAACTCACAAGGCTGAGCCCCTTTCTGAAGGAAGTATTTTATTACTGCTATTAAGGAAATTCAGAATGAAGTTAGTAGGATTCACTTAAAGGGTCACACTAACTAGGATTAGGGGGTCAGAAGGGATTTATTTAAATGACCATAATTGTAAAGGACGTGTCATATTAATGTCACACAGTATGTTTCAAAAATTGCTCTCTCGGGCGGTGCCTGTGGCTCAAAGGAGTAGGGCGCCAGCCCCATATACCAGAGGTGGTGGGTTCAAACCCAGGTCCGGCCAAAAACTGCAAAAAAAAAAAAAGAAAAAAGCTCCCTTTTACATGATGTCGCCAAGTTCTGGCAGTCACTATATCCAGTGGATTTTTCTTTTTCATGCACCTACTTTAAGCTCTGGCATTTTAGCACCCTAAAAGGCAGGTCTGAAGCTGGCTCTGGGGCTCCCTGGGATCTTTCTCTGCAGCCTCTTTTGCTTTCTGCACAGTGGCTTGAATTTGAGGGCTCCTTGGGTGTCCTTCTAACTCCGATACAAACTCCAACCTGAGGCACTGGAAAGACTGAGGCAGGACATGAAATCCCCAAAGTGTAGGGGCGAGATGTAGCTATTTCAGGTACCTTGACTACTGAAATGGGTAGCAAATGAGCAGCAAATGAGCATTTAGAACCGCCTAAGCAGAGAAGTTCCCTTTGCTCCAGGGAGAGACATGAAGATCGTACGGCCTGGCAGTAAACAGAATATGCCACAGTCAAGGTAGCCAGGGTACAGGGTATAGGGACCTACCTATACTGAGCCTGTGGTTTCCGGCTTCTATCTACGACTCTTACGGCAAAACAAGGGCAAGGCTTCACATGCTGAGAGGAGAGGGCTTTGACATCTGCCTGGAAAGGGGGTGGCAGCAATCCAGCATTCGACTGTCCTCTGTCAGAAAGTTGTAATAAAATATAATTTTGTTACACAAATGTAAATGGCAGCCCTGGGCTAACCAAAATGCTTTGAGAGGCCAGATGCAGGGCTCACCCCTGTAATACCAGCATGCTAGGAAGATGAGGCAGGCGGATCGCTTGAGCTCAGGAGTTCGAGACCAGCCTGAGCAAGAGTGAGAGCCCCGTCTCTACTGAAAATAGAAAAACTAGCCAGGCCTTGCGCTGGGTGCCTGTAGTCCCAGCTACTGGGGAGGGTGACGTGAGAGGATCTCTTGAGCCCAAGAGCTTGAGGTTGCTGTGAGCTATGATGACATCATGGCACTCTATCCAGGGTGACAGAGTGAGACTTTGTCTCAAAAAACCTCCCCAAACAAAAGTACTCTGATACCTGGGCCAGTGACTTTGCATAATCCCACAAGGTCCCCACAATTACCCCTGAGGCAGGAGCTATAACCTCCACATTGCAAAGGCTTCCTGGAGTGGCCTGTATTGGAGAAGTGGGAACACTCACACCAATTCTTTGTGGCCCACAGATGCTGTTGAAGGGACCATGAAGCAGGAAGGAAGCTGGGCATGACCCGGGTACATGCAGAGCAAAGTTCTCTGTAGAGCAGTGGTTCTCAACCTTCCTAATGTCGTGACCCTTTAATACAGTTCCTGTGGGTCGCGACCCACAGGTTGAGCACCGCTGTAGGACAAAACATTGACATCCTCAAACAAACTGTCCCATTAACCGTGGAGCTCTCAGGAAGTAAAAGGATGTGTTTGAGACATTACCAAGTGAGGAAACACTGGTTATAGTGAATAAAATGGCTCCATGTTTGTGCCATCAGGTTGAGACTCCACAATCAGCAGTTCCTGCAGCTGTCATCCACATCTGAGCGTGAGGCTGAAGTGTGAGGTGCACCTGGGTGAGGGCACTGGATGTGAGGCACAGGACTAATGGGGATTGTGCAGCTGGTAAATGCCAGAGCTGGAAGTCACAGGGCCTCACTGTCACCTTTTAGCTACCCAGAGCTTCCCGCCTCAGTGCCCCACCTTGACCTAGCAATAACGGCATTTCCTAGCTATAAGAGAACACCTTGGCAAATCCAGGAGGTATAAAGTGTTCTAGAAACAACGCAAAATGGACTTGGATTTTCAGTTTTTATTAACAGAACCAATGATTACCAAATCAGCCAATATGATAGCAGGGAAGGCCAGACCAAGGGACACACGACAAGGTTAATAATGAACTGTTTGCCTGAGCTATTGTCACATGCTCCCCCACCCTTAACCCCTCAGCCATAATCCCAGATTATGACACTGAGTGACATCGGAGAGAGTACGACTCCCCAGCACACTGCGGGCTCACTCCCTGGAGGCGGACAGTTGCCTCCAGCTGGCCCTGGCCCACCCCAAGGTGGAGCTGGAGAGGGGACAGGGACAGGTTCTCATTTGTTGAGAACCTGCTGTTCTCAATTGTTGCCACCAGCACCCAGGGGAACAAAGACGATGACCTTGAGCTGGGACCAGACATTATCCCAGGACTTCATCTTCACCTCCAGCCCCTTGGGTGCCCAATCCAACAAAGATGAGCTCCCAACCCTACAGCTCAGCCTGGGGATGGGGGTGACAGGTGGACGCTTACCCCAGCCCACATTCATTCATTTATTTTTTGTAGAGACAGAGTCTTACTTTATCGCCCTTGGTAGAGTGCCGTGGCGTCACACAGCTCACAGCAACCTCCAACTCCTGGGCTTGGGCGATTCTCTTGCCTCAGCCTCCTGAGTAGCTGGGACCACAGTCGCCTGCCACAACATCCGGCTATTTTTTTGTTGCAGTTTGGCTGGGGCTGGGTTTGAACCTGCCACCCTTGGTGTATGGGACCAGCACCCTACCCACTGAGCCACAGGTGCCGCCTGCCCAGCCCACATTTATAAGCAGACTTTGGACTTCTGTGCAAATGACCTTGTGGGTACAAAACCACAGAGATGTGGTGACACTGTCACAGGAAGGTCTTCATTTTCCACGTTTAACTCTAGGTCTCTCACCACCCCACGTGCAGCGACAGACAAGGTCCTGCCCTCCCGGGAGCACAGCCCAGCACCATCTCACTCTGTGTGTAAAGGTGTGTCTGAAATCGAAAACAACTCTAAATTTCAACAACTCTGTTTTAGAATTTTCTGGAAATGCCTGGACCTCTCTTGATCTCTGAAAAAACTTGCCACATGGGGAAGAAAGCTAAGATAAGTTGGTCTTGCAATTTTGCTCAGGTGCCATTGTGAGTTCTCCCTTTAGTGCTAAGTTCCTGGTCATCTTGGGTCCAGGGTACTTGGAGCTGTTTTCTGCTTTCACTCTGCCGTTCTTGGAATATCTCCTACCTTTTGGCCTCATTTTTGTAACCACAAACATAAAGGTAAGACCTTTCTTACTGGGGACCCTTCTAGTTTGAAACCGCCTGTTTGTGGAGAGCTCTTACTTCTCCCCCCACCCCCGCCGTACCTCCCTTGGGTTTGTCCCCTTCTGTGACATTCCTGGTCACTTCATTCTTTGGGACTTCCAGTGCACGTTTACACTGGAGGCTGGGCACCTGATTTCCTTCTGTGTACCTCGTCTGGGTTCAGACAGTTGCCACCAGGGCACCCTGCATCCCTTTTGGGGGGCTGCTCACTTCAATTACTCTGTGTCCCCAGGACGGTGGACTTTGCTGCCCCTTTACCTGCCTTAGGTTACAAAGCCTGTCTATCCCCCAGACCCCTCCCACGCAGGTGGCCAGGTTAACTCTGCAAATTTGGGTTCATCCCCATACAAAGACCCCCGCTAATGAAGTGAGGGACCGTCATCTCCAGTGCCAGTAGTTGGGGAGGCCGTCTGAGCGGAGCCCAGGCTGCTGTATCCTCCGGGGCCCCCGAGCTCACCAGGACCCCTCTCTTTCTGCGATCTGCTCCTAGGGAGTGTAGGGCGAGGTGGTCACCCCGAGGGGAGCTGCAGCCCACAATCCACTCACTCCACCTGGTGAGAAGCATATGTCCTGGTGACCTCTCACCCCAAATTCAGCTCTGACAGCTGCTCAGGGCCCCACAGGCCGGATGCTGTGCTGTGATTCAGTGTCCTACTGGCCAGGTAGGAGCTGTTCTTCATCCTTCCACGCCAGTACAAATTCTTTGGGGCTGCTGGTAGTGAGGGTGCAGTTAGGCTGCCAGGGGCAGCGCATGCGCGCTGTCAGCACGGCCGCGTTTCCCAAATTTCATAAACTGCCACAAGGGGGCAGCACAGGCTCAGGACGCCTTAGGCTTAGGGAAGGTAGAGTGGGGCGGGGGACTGGGGTCTGGGATAAAAGCCTCAGCCAGGGGGAGCAGGGAGGGGAGAAAATGTGGATCCTGCCAGCAATGCCCCCTCGAATCCGGCCAATGGGCTCAGTGCACTCTAGATACCAAAAGATCTCTGCAGTAAGAATGTTCAGGAAAGATAACCTTCAGGCGTCGAAAGATCCCAAATCAAAGGAAGACTCAATTGTATTCATCAAAAGGCTGAATCAAAAACTGGGAGCAGAGTATCAAGCCCCATCTCTACAAAATATAGAAAAATAGCTGGGTGTGGTGGTGTGCACCTGTAGTCTCAGCTACTGGGGAGGCTGAGGCTGGAGGATCCCCTGAGCCCAGGAGTCTCTGAGGTTGTAGTGAGCTACGATGACACCACTGCATTCCAGCCTGAGTGACAGAGAGAGACTTTATCCATACCCCTCTACATCCAAATGGCATCAGACTCCCTGGTAATGGGAAAGGCTAAGTATCCATTTGATTGCCTCAGCATTCCAGGAATGGAAGTTTTACCGAATCTCGGGGTTTCAGACTTAAGTCATGGCACCGTGTGTGTACACTGCCCATGGGGATTGATGTGCGGTGACAGGGACCACAGAACCAGGCATGACACTCCATCCCAGAGCAGAAATACTATTTAAAGATCTGGAAAGTAAAATATTACTTAACATTTAAAACATAATCACATAATGGAATAGAATGCGAAATTCATAGATTAAAACATTAAAATGTAAGCTACTGTGATACGGCTGTGGAGCAGACTTTGGTTGAAAAGTTTGAAGACATTGCTTTTTACAACTTGCTGTGTGATGTTGGACAACTTTCTTCACCTCTCTGAGCCTTAGAGAGGTGTAAGGCTGTTTCCTAATCTGTAAATCATGGGGGTGATTTGGACTTGATAATTTCCAAAGCCTCTCAGGGTTTAGCCTGCTGTCCTTCTCTTTTATTAACATCATCATTTCATTTCTCTGACTGCCAGAGAAATGGGCTCCATATATATGAAGAGATTTACTTAACGGAATTGACAAATGCAGTTTTGCAAGCCTGAGCGGCCCTGTAGGGCAGCCCTGCAGACTAGAAACACAGGCCGAGTCAGTGCTGTGGTCCAGAGGCAATATTTCTTCTTTTCCCAGGAAGCTCAATTTTTGCTTTTAAGACCATTTGCGTGATTACATGAGACCCACTCACAGAATTAAGGGTTTTTCTTTTTTAGACACAAGGACTTGCTCTGTTCTCCAGGCTGGAGTGTAGTGGCCTGGTCATAGCTCATTGCAGACTCTACCTCCCACCAAGCAATTCTCAGCCTCTCCAGTAGGGATTACAGGTGCAAGCCACCACACTGGGGGCTAATTTTTAAAATTTGTTGTAGAAGCAGGGTCTGGCTGTGTTGCTCAGGTTGGATGTAAACTTCTGGGCTCAAGCAAGCTTCCCGTCTTGGCCTGTCAAAGCTCAGGGATTACAGGTGTGATCTACTGAGCCTGGCCCAAGGTTCATTTCTTTTACTTGAAGTCAACTGACCGTAGATGTTAATGACATCTGAGCGGTAGACAGGCTGCTGTATCCTCCTGGGCCCCTAAGCTCACCAGGACCCTGTGTAGTACTCTGAAGGACCCTGTGCTTGGCTAAGTGCTAAGCTGTCACCCTCTTTAAATTCCTAAATATATCTTAACAAGAGCCCTTGCCTTTTCATTTTGCTGTGGGTGGCCCTGCAACTTACATAGCTGGTCTCCTTGTTGTCACAGCTGGGCTCTTCTGGCTTACTTCCCCTCTGAGGAGGGGCCATCCTCAGGTCTTCACAGGTTGCTAGGTCTTCACAGCCATACCACCTCCTTGACCTACTTTGTGTTGATGTCCTGGGTCTTGTTTTCCTGAACTAGAACCATATATTTCTTAATGTTCGTTGGGGTAAAAATTGAGAGCATAAAATTTACCGTCATCAAGGGAATAATCTAGTGGCCTCAAGTCTATTCAAATTGTTGCACAACCATCAGCCCCTTCCACCTCCAGAACGTTTTCATCTTGCCAGCTGAAGCTTTGCGCCTGATTGACAACATCCCCTCCCCTTACCCCTAGCTGTGGGAACCACTATCCTGCTTTGTCTCTGGCTTTGCTTACTCAGGGATTCTCATGGAAGTGTAATCATGTAGGTTTTGTCCTTTTAAGTCCAGTGTATTTCACTTAGCAGAACGCCCTCGGGGTTCATTCATGTTATGGCATGTGTCAGAATGTCCTTCCTTTTGAAGAATGAATAACGTTTCATTGTATGAGTTATTGGATTTTTACATATATGTTCATTTGTTGATGAACCCACCCAAGGGCTGTTATAAAGAAGGCTGCCATGAACACGGGTGCACAGACAGCTCCTTGGGACCCTCATGTTGGGGTACATACCCAGAATTGGAATTTCTGGATCATATAGCAATTCCGTTTAATTTTTTGAGAAACCAACCATACCATTTCCCATAATGATTGTGCCATTTTACATTCCTACCAGCAAAGCACGAAGGCTCCAATTTCTTCATAAAACTCACCAATACTTTCTGGGTTTCTTTTTCTCATAATATAGATTCAAATGGGTGTGAAGTGGTATCCTATTGCGGTTTTGTTTTCACTTCCCTAAGGATGAGTGATGTTGAGCATCTTTTCATGTGCTTATTGGTCATGTGTAGATCTTATTTGTTATTTATTTATTTGTTTATTTATTTATTTTAGAGACAGAGTCCCACTATGTTGCCCTCGGTAGAATATTATGGTGTCACAGCTCACAGCAACCTCAAACTCTTGGGCTTAAGCGATTCTCTTGCCTCAACCTCCCAAGTAGCTGGGACTACAGGCGCCCGCCACAAAGCCCGGCTATATTTTTATTGCAGTTGTCATTGTTGTTTTAACTGGCCCAGGCTGGATTCGAACCTGCCAACTTCGGTGTATGTGGCTGGCACCGTAACCACTGTGCTCCGGGTGCTAAGGCTGTAGATCTTATTTGGAGAAATGTCTATTCAAATCCTTTGTGCACTTTTTTGACTGAGTTCTTTGTGTTTTTGTTGGTGAGGTGTAGGGGTTCTCTGTGTATTCTGGAAATTAACCTCTCACAGGAGAAATGAATAAATTACAAATTTCTTTCTTTCCTTTCTCTTTCTTTCTCCTTCATTCCTTCTTTTTTTCCTTTCTTTCTTTTCTTGACAGAGTCTCACTTTGTCCCCCTGGGTAGAGTGCCATGGGGTAAATCATAGCAACGTCAAACTCTTGGGCCCAAGTGATCCTCTTGACTCAGCCTCTCAAGTACCTGGGACTACAGGTGTCCACCACAGTGCCCAGCTATTTTTAGAGACGGGGTCTTGCTCTGGCTCAGGCTGGTCTTGAATTCTTGAGCTCAAGCAATCTACCCACCTTAGCCTCCCAGAGTGCTAAGATTACAGGCATGAGCCACCACTCTCCGCCTCAGAATACAAATTTCTTGAAATACAAATCTTTCTATCTTAAGGTTCTATTAATTCTCCTAAAGCCCTTGGTGCATAGTAAAGGGTCAAGGAATGTGCTCCACAAAGTTTACAAAATGTGGCAGGTCAGAGGAAAATGGAAACTAAGCTCAAAAAAAAGGAATATGAGAAGGATTTTCTAGGCGAGCCCAAGACCTATGTTACCCTGGGAGGGAAGTCTCCTGCTCCCAGACAATTACCTTGGAAGGAAAGAGGAGGGAACAGAGAGAGGATTAATTCTTGGTCTTTATTAAGAAGAAACCACAGAGGGTCCCATTGCCCAGACACCCCTGAAATAGATATTCTGCTGTCAGGCTACCGGAGGTCACACAGCCAGATGGGCCTACAACCTCTGGGTCCAAACCTGTGTCAACAGTGCCCCTTCCAAAGACGGCTGGAGAAGGAACCCCTGAAGCTACAGACCCTGAGAATTTTACTTTCACACCCACATGGAACCCCCGAATGACCAAATCTCTGCCCCTCTGGAGAGAAAAACAACCTAAGGGCCCCCTTCTCCTGGGAAAACACAATGTGGTGATTGGAGGCTTGGGATGGGGGGTCTGTTTACAATGGGATTGGAGTACTAGGTCACCTCCAGCTGGGGGCACTGTGAGGACAAAGGATGTGAGAGAAGGGGCATTGCCGGAGCTCAGCTCAGCACCTTGGGCGGGGAAGGAAGATCTGTTCCCCTTGGTGTGGGCAGCGCAGGCTTCGTGCTCTTGCTCAGTAGAACACCTTCTCCAGATAAGAGTTCAAGAACATCCCAGTGGGGTCCAGCTTTTCCCGGATGGCACAGAACTTTGGGAAGGCAGGATACATTTTCTCGAAGTCCTTCCGGGTACAGTTGTGCGCCTGTGGAAGCAACCACATACCAGGGGCCTGGTCCCCAGACCTGGTGGGTCAGCAGGGCACAAGCCAGGCACCACTGAGTCCACCAGCGTGCACGTGTGACACCCTCACCCCAGGGCGCACATACATGCATGCTCGGAGACCCAGACAGGAGGGGCTGCTCAGAGAGCGGAGAAGGCCTAGCATGCAGAACCTCACTCCCCATGCCCCCTGCCACCTGGCAGTGTGACACAATGGAGGTGGCTCTGGCCCCAGTCCTATTGCTCATGCTAAGTCAGTCTTGCCACATCTCTGAGTCACCTTCACTTTCCCAGCTCATGATGTCTGCCTTATACTGCTTAGGGACTTTCCATGAGAATCAAAGAGTGCAAGAAGAGAAATTCCTCTGAAAACTCTGAAGGCATCACAATCCCTGGGCTGTCATAACTAGAACTTGGGCAAGGTTGATGGTTGAGGCCAGGGGAGGTGGTCCAGACTCCATCTCTCCTGACCGGCAGCGCCCCCACCCCAGCAGGCCGCGGGGCCGAGAGCAGCGACGCCTTCTGGTGGAGGCCGCTGTGCACAGCAGCTACTGGCCGCCGGGCCAGGCCCTCCCGCAGGTCCTACCTTGGCCCAGTGGGGCCTGCCGCCGACCTTCTTCATGATGTTCTCATAGGCCAGCCAGTAGTCCAGCCGCGGCACGTCCTTGCCGTAGGGCCTGGTTAGGGCAGAGAAGATGGTAAACCCGGACCCTGCCTGTGTTGGCCCTCCAGCAGTCAGGGAGGCCTTCACTTGGAGGGGACGTGGGCCTCGTGTGGCTTTGTCCTGTGCGCCTTTTGCTACACAAAGGGCTTTTGCTCATTGCTCATCCTCAAAGGATTTCGAAAAAGTGTGTGTCCTCTCCTGTCTGAAAGTTCTTGCGAGTTTAAATAATTTCAGAGAATTACATGTATCAACATACGCGCTACTTTAGATAGCTCTCTGATAAAGCCTTGGAATTCCAGAGTCACCTTATTTGATGGTGGACAACTCGGCCGTGTAACCTAACCCAAGACTCCACCAGCCTTCACACTGTCAGCCACTGATGGAAAAAGTCTGATTAAAAATTAGAATAAACATGTTGGCCAGGGGCTCACGCCTGTAATCCTAGTACTCTAGGAGGCTGAACTGAGGAGTTCAAGACCAGCCTGAGCAAGAGCGAAACCCAGTCTCTACCAAAAATAGAAAAACTAGCCAGGCATTGTGACAGGTGCCTGTAGTCCCAGCTACCCCAGAGACTGAGGCAAGAGGATCTCTTGAGCACAAGAGTTTGCGGTAGCTGTGAGCTACAAGGATGCTATGGCACTCTATCCAAGGTGACAGAGTGAGACTCTGCCTCAAAAAAGAAAAAAATTCAAATAAACATGTTAAGGTGCATCCCCATGGCAACTTTCTCACTTTGAATGTGAATTCACAGGCAGGGGAGAAGATAAATAGTGGTGAAGATAGATGGGCACATGGACAGAGGAGGTCTGAACCACACCATGTCTATGAGATAAGTGCAGCCCCTTCCATATAGCTTTTAGAAACTCTCTTATCTGGGCCACACCTGTAGCTCAGTGGGTATGGTGCCGGCCACATACACCAAGGCTAGCAGGTTCAAACCCAGCCCGGGTCAGCTAAACAATGACAGATGCAAAAATGAAATAGCCAGGCGTTGTGGTGGGCGCCTGTAGTCCCAGCTACTTGGGAGGCTGAGGCAAGAGAATCACTTAAGCCTAAGAGTTGGAGGTTGCTGTGAGCTGTGATGCCCAGGACACTCTATTGAGGGTGACATAGTGAGACTCTGTCTCAAAAAAAAAGAAACTCTCTCATCTGGCTTTGTTGGACCTCAGGAATGGTGTGGTCCTTAATTGTCGCTTAGGCCTCCTAGAAGTTTGGAGAAATGCACTCCAGTAAGATTCAAGGTGGGAAGGAGGGAGAGTACTTTCCTTTTGCAAAGTCGGGGAAGGGCTGTTACGAATGAGAGGTTGGGGAGGAGGGGAGGAAGGAAGACACGTCTTAGGCAAGACATTCTAGGAAAGACCAACTTCTTACACCCTTGTCTACGAGCCTCCCCCCGAGACCACTGCCTAACCAGCTGGGAAAAAGGAGCATAGCCACCATACAGGTGTCAGCAAGGTGGCTGGAGGGCTGGTCTGATGGAAAATGCGTCCAGGCAGCACCTGGCATCAAGTATGTTCCTCCTTCTGCTAAACTTAAACCTGGCCTCCGAGTCCTTCTCTACCCGGCATTCCAGGCTGTCAGGACCACTGAGGAGACAGACCGGCCCTGCCGTCCATCATATCATGGTGTCATGGACAGTAGTGTTCCTACCAGCAGTCCTTACGGATTCATGCTAATCGTTACAGTCACATGATACAGACTAGAAGTGGTGTATGTAGTAACAGTCTACAGAGAGAAGGCTGTGGGAACTCAGGACAGAGACACTGTCTCCCGCTGCCAGGATCGGCAAGTCCCCCAGAGAAGGTCACATTAGAATTGGCACCAAAACACTGGGGAAGGAGGGGGGTCCTTTCATATAGGAGGGGTGGTTTCCGGCCCCTCCGTGCCCCTCTGCGTGCGTCACCTGTAAATGATGATGTTCATGTAGCAGCTGTCCCGCTGGAAGCAGGGGCTCAGCAGGATGTTGTCCCCACGGGCGAAGCGCACCTCCACGGGGAAGTGGGCCACCACCTTGGGCTGGGCTTCCAGCATGCTCTTCAGCTCCAGCAGGGCCTCCTTGGTCTTCTCTCTGCGCTCAGCCCCAGGACAGAATCCCGCCCTTAGGGAAGGAAGGGACGGCCAGGAGCCCTCCCTAGCTCTGCACAGACTCCAGCCACGTGGTGCCGAGGCCGGCCCAGCCTTGGTGTATGGATGTGCCCATGACAGGGGCACCGAGCCCTCGGGAGGCCCATTCTTCTGGAGAGAAGGTGGAGGTGTGTCCCTGGAGATCTACCGATTGCTGGTTTGGCCCCTGGGGCCCCCAGACCTCTAGGTATGGTTGTTTCGGGTCCCTCGGTGGCCTACTCTTCAGAGCAAAGTCTTCCTGGCTCTAATGTTCTTACTACTTAACATCCCACCTAGAGACCAGTGGGCCAAGCTCTGAACACGGTAACAGAGGTGTCCCCTGAGCCCGGGTGTCCCCAACCCTCCTTTCCTGAAGAAAGTGACAATGGGCAGAAGCTAGAAAGCCACAGGGGGTCGGGACCTAGGGAGGCTGAGGGACAGGGAGGGGCCTTTCAGACGGACAAGCTGTCCAGGGAGCCCCACCTCCAACCCTCCAATCTCAAACCTGCCGCTGCACTGCCTGAGTCTGGATGGGGCAGGCAGGCAGAGAGAGGGATTTGGTGGCAGAGAGGTGTGTTCTGGGGGCACTGGCAGAGGATTGGGACCTATGGCCACCTGCAGAAAGGGGTGAGACTCAGAGCCTGGCACTTGGCCTGCGAGGCGGCGGTGAGGACCATGCCCACAGGGAGGGAAGGCTCTAGGAAACGCACTGCAGCCTGAGCACAGCCTACCTGGGAATGGCCCAGTCCTGGACATGCTGCTTGAAGCGACACTCGTAGCTGAAGATCTTGTGGCTGAGGTCACTATGTTCCTTCTTGTGGCTGAACAGGAGCCAGAAGAAAAAGCGGTTGATCCAGCCCACGAGGCTGGGCAGGAAGGTGCTGCAGGGGACAGGGCAGAGGAGGGTGTCAGGCTGGTGCATAATAATCATGATACTAGGCATTTATTGAGCAACAGCTGTGTGCCAGGCATTGAGCCAAACTCTTTTTTTTTTTTTTGGCCAGGGCTGGGTTTGAAGCCGCCACCTCCAGCATATGGGACCAGTGCCCTACTACGTTGAGCCACAGGCACCGTCCTGAGCCAAACTCTTTACAAAACAGGACCTCGTTCTCAATATTCTCTGCCTTAGCCAGCCTTTGCCGCCCATCTATAGCTTTGAAATGACTCCGCGTCAGCAAACGTTGCCCCAAGGCCTTCTTTTTGGACGGCCCACATTTTATTCACCAATTAATGGCTATTTGGGATGATTTTACTGTCTTGCCACCACATGTGGCACTATAATGCATGTCTTTGTCCTGAAGCTTTTCTGGATTATTGGGACAAAGGGTGAGCGGAGGTTGAACTGCATTGGGTGTTGTCAGATGAAATTCCATAAAGACCATGGTAACTCCCCCTCCTTCCACAACTTGGGAAGCCTTGATTGTTGTGAGGATTGAGTGGCCCAAGGGGACTGGTGTCCTGGGATAGGGTCTCTGGTCACAGATTCTTGTCCCTAGAAATGATGCTAGAATTGCAAAGGGAGGGCTCTGTGCTTTCTGAGCCAGGAAGGAACCGTCACTTGGCTTTTTGTCCTAGGAAACTCACTTGGCAAGTCAACATTTATACACACACATGCACACAGGCGCACATGCACATTCTTTCTGTTCTCGCTTTATAAAAGAACAAGCTGTGCTATAGGTGAGTTAGAAAGCCAAGAGAACAGTCAGCATTCTTAGCGCTCAGGCAGCGTCAGACCTGCCTTGTATCTGCGCTTGATGGACGGGGTCTCTAAGACATCCACTCTCAGGGGGCCTGCCTGACGCTCCGAAGCCCAGGCCCTCCCACCGTAGTACATGCACTCAAAGCTCAGGGACGCAGGTTCAGCCAGGGAGGTGAGCCACCAGGGCCGTGTCCTTAAATGTGTGTCATCTTCTGCATATGGAGAGGCCGGTGCTGCAGGCCGTGGACAGAGGGGTTGAAAGGCGGCCTCAAGGAAGGCGGCATCAGATTTGTAGCCAAGAACTCCATGAAGTAGGGGACAGAGGGAGGCCCAGAGGCTCATGTGGGGACAGCTGGGAGAAGGCCCGTCTGGCTGTCCTGTTCATGGACTCAGCTCCTGCCCGCTTGGGCCCTGAGAGAGTGAGCTGCCTGCAGGGCCAAAGGGCCAGAGGCCAGCCCAGGGCCCTGCTCAGCTGAGCTGGCTGTAATCACCTCCCGATGCAGCTTGTGCCTCTTCTGCACCCACTGCAATATGGCTGCATCTGACTTTGGTGTTTTGTTTTTTATTTTGACCTGGTTAAAGTGTGAATGAACTAGCTACTTCATCTGTGGGTACAGAGTGGGAGGAACTATAATGCAAAGGGAGAGAGGTGGCACTAGTGAAGACCTTTTATGAGGACTTGACATTGAATCCTTCCTACACCCCAGTCGTTGTTACGAGCTCTACTTTATGTACACATGGGTGAACCACGGCTCAGAGCGGCTGAGAAGTTTACCCAGAGTCACACAGCAGGCAAGTAAAGGGGCAAGGATCAGTGTCCAGGTCCACTTGACTCTGTGCCCTGGGCACAGTCCATGGTCCCAAGTTCCCTGGCAGTCAGGTCTGTGTACACAGTGGGTACATGCAGACAGGGGGTTCTTATCTCTTTCAAGGCAGAAGCCCTCTCATGTCTGGAGGCCCGCTGGCCACGGTGGGGTTTCCATGGGCTCCAGGGCACAGGGTTGTTCTAACTACAGGAGCGAGCCTGGACCTGGTCCTAACCCTTCTGAGATCTGTTCCTCACAGAAAGCCTCTGTCCCTCCTGGTCGCCCCTGGCCGCTCACACCACCATCACCACCAGCTGGCTGTTGCTGAACTCCACAGGATGGGGACTGAGCTTTTTCTCCAGCATTTCATCCACAAGGACCTACCAGCCAGGCCCATTAAGGGCACTGGAGGTACAGTCGGTCTTGGGGAAGTAGCCAAGTTCCCACCAGTTACCAGATCTGGGCTTAACATTTGCACTCTCACATCCTCAGAGACACAGCTCAGTGACGATCTGGAGCCGTGGGGACAGGGACGGGTGGACGCCGCTCCTGGACGCTCCTAAGCTGGAGTCACACAGGCCGGGCTCAGAGGCCCTCCAGCTGCTGCTACACGTGGCAGCTGTGATTTAGAGCCCAATTTATTCGGATGCTCCCTGGGTTCAGGCGCACAGACGCACGCACATAAAGCTGTCATGCCGCTGTGATGGATGCTGAGGCCCCGGGGAGAAAGCCGACAGGGCACTTTCCACTCTCACCCCAAATCCATCACCAGGATGAAGCTGGACGATGGCCTCATGCAGGGCTCCCTCCCTCAGGCTCCTTGGCCCTCGCCTGCTTGGATCCAACACGTTGCTTCCCGTTTCCACCTTCCAGGCAGTTTGTCCTCTTTGTGGTTCCAAATGGTGGGTCCATCTGGTGCCCCCTCTCGTTCCCCCACCCTGGGGAGGGACTGATCCCCTGAAGGAAAGGACTAACTCATCCCCCGATCCCCAGATTCAAACCTAAAGCGGACTGATCTCAGCCCTGTCTAGAACTGCCACAAGCGCCAGCCAGTGCCCCGGACACCTCCGGTGGGAGAGAGCACTGCAGCCCAGCTCACTGCCCGGCTGGGTCCCATCCCGGCTGCGTGCCAGCAACCCCCTGAAAATACTGCTCTGAGTCCCAGTTCCTTCATCTGTAAATTAAGGTGATGTGTCACTTTCTAGGAACGCTACAAAACCCAAGAGGGATGACACACCCCACACGCCTGGCACAGTACGTGCTGAGATGAGCAGCGACACATTACCTTTACTACTGGGGACGGCTCAGAGAGGGGGCTGAGGGGCCATGGGTGTTCGTGGGTGTTTGTAAGCTGAGCTGACCTCAGAGGAGGAAAATAAGTTCTGTAAACTTCCAAAAAACAGAGCTTGAATTTGCCACGCACCAAGAACTACATTCAGTGCAGGAGTGAAGTGGCAAGTGGGTGTTGTATTAGACATAAGTAGTCTAGAGATGGTTTAAGAGAGAGTCTCACTTGTCACCCTCAGCCGAGTGCGGTGGCTCATGCCTATAGCACCCTGAGAGGCCCAGGCAGGTGGATTATCTGAGCGCACAGGTTCAAGGAAGAACGAGAGCATGACCCTGTCTCAAAAATAGCTGGATGTTGTGGCAGGTGCCTGTAGTCCCAGTTACTCGGGAGGCTGAGGCAAGAGGATCTCTTGACCCCAACATTTAAGGCTGCTATGACCTATGATGTTATGGCACTCTACTGAGGGTAGAGAAGTGAGACTCTGTCTCAAAAGAAAAAACAAAATCGTATGGGAGGACGTGTGTACATTATATGCAAATATGGTACGATTTTCCAGCAGGGACTTAAGTATCCTCAGATTTTGGTATCTTTTTTTTTTTTTTTAATTTTTTTTTTTTGAGACAGAGCCTCAAGCTGTCACCCTGGATAAAGTGCCGTGGCATCACAGCTCACAGCAACCTCCAATTGCTGGGCTCAAGCGAGTCTCTTGCCTCCACCTCCCAAGTAGCTGGGACTACAGGCGCCTGCCACAACGCCCGGCCACTTTTTGGTTGCAGCCGTTCTTGTTGTTTGGCGGGTCCGGGCTGGATTCGAACCCGCCAGCTCAGGTGTACGTGGCTGGCGCCTTAGCCGCTTGAGCCACAGGCGCCGAGCCAGATTTTGGTATCTTTGTTGGGCCCTGGAACCAAGATCTCATAGACACCAAGAGACAACTGTAATGATTATGACAGTGTGGTTTTGGGGGTAGGGAGAGAGAAAAGACAGACCAGAGGAACATTAGGAGCTGAGAAACAGACACACGGGCATGGAAACTTGGTGTATAAGATAGGAAGACGGCGGCTATCTCACCCGAAAATTAACCATTAAGTAGACAGTGCCAGAAAAACCGGCAAACTAACCATTGAAAAACTGAAGTTGTTTTGCTACTTTATACCATAAGCATAAACCAGTTCCAGGAATCACAGACTTAAATGTTAAGGCATATTTAAAGCTGTAAGAAAAAAATATAGACTGTTTTTAAGATCTTAAGAAGGATTTCTTACTAGGACAAAAAAGTTCCAAAGATCAAAGAATAGTTGGATACATTTGACTGTATTAAAGTTAAATATAGCTGCACACCAAAAGATATAATAAAAATTAAAGATAAGACACGAACAGGGGAGGATGTGGTAATAGACATAACCAACAGAGGGCTCGTGCTCCAAATATACATAAATAAAACCCTATAAAACAGTAGGAACAAGAGGCTCGGCGCCTGTGGCTCAAGTGGCTAAGGCGCCAGCCACGTACACCTGAGTTGGTGGGTTCAAATCCAGCCCAGGCCCGCCAAACAACAATGACGGCTGCAACCAAAAAAAGAAAATGGCCAGGCGTTGTGGCGGGCGCCTGTAGTCCCAGCTACTTGGGAGACGGAGGCAGGAGACTCGCTTGAGCCCAGGAATTGGAGGTTGCCGTGAGCTGTGATGCCACAGCAATCTATCCAGGGTGACAGCTTGAGGCTCTGTCTCAAAAAACAAAACAAAACAAACAAACAAACAAAAAAAAACCGGGAGGAACAAGAAAAACAACACAATTTTTAAAAGTGCAAAATACATAAATAGGCATTTTACAGAAGAGGAAACCCGAGTATCAATAAACTGCAAAGATGTGAAACCTTCTGAGTAACCAGGGAAATAAGAATGAAAAAACAGGCCAGGAATGGTGACTCATTCCTGAACAGGAATCACGCCCAGAAAAGGCACCACTGCATCCTACCTGATCCAAAGCAGGAACTCCAGTAAGTAGAATCCGACCGCGTAGTCCCAAAACCAGTTGGCTGAAGAGGACGGGGGCTGGGAAGCAGAATTTGTCATCAGTTTGGGTCCAGAACTGAGCTGCCTTCCGTCCATGCATTAGAGTGTCCCATGATGGGGACCTGTGTCCCACCTTTGTTGAGGGGGGGAGAGAGTGACTCCCCAACTTGGACAATTGGAAGGTTCACTTCCTGGCAGAGCCAGTTCCAACAACCACCCCCTTACATTTCATGCTTTTAAATTTACTTCTGTATTTAAGATATTTATTTTGCACAAGACGAAGATGTGCCCCTGACCCTCCTCTTGAGAGCCTATGAGCCAGGTATCCAGAGACCACCCTTCACGATCCCCTTTGGCCCCCTCCACGCAGCAGCGTCCCAGCCTTTGACTTGCCCCAGCCACATTCACCCTAAGTGGTGGTTGATTTCTCCCTCTGGGAAGCAGTCTGCTGGCTGAGGATACGGGAGATAAAACTCTCGGCCTCTCCACCGTGCAGTTGGAGGAGGTGGGGTGTGCTGGGCGGTTTCTGGGGTGCCCAGCCATCGAGGATTCTCATCTACCCTTTCCTATCTTGCCTGCCCTTCTGTCCTCTGCTGCCCTCCCCCAGATCCAGGCTGTCCTTTGGCCACACCCCGACTCATCGCCACTGCAGACACACTGGACACTCTGTCCACCTTCCTTCCTTCTTCCACCTTTGGGCCTTTCTGCTTCTCCCCCACACTCAGTGACACTCCCCTCATAGCCTGCTGCCATCCCACTGACCACCAGTGTCAGCCACTCTGGAGTGGGCAGCTGTGTGGCCTGCAGGTGGTGGTGAGGATAGGGAGTCAATGTGTAAATCACGGACAGCGCCTGCTCCAGGACACGGGGTGGGCACAGATGTAGGTCGAGGGTACCTTGCTCGTGTGGTCCTGGTAGATGACGCTGACGTTCTCGCTGTGCGGGAACCAGAGGAAGCGAAAGTACTCGGATTTCCTCAGGTGGCCGTCCAGGTTGTTGAGGACCTGATCTCGGCAGGAGGGAAGGGGAGAATCCGCATTGGTCATGGGGAGATGACGCAGGGTCCTGGAAGTCAGGGCCTGGGTGTGCCTCAGTTTCTCCCTATCAAGTGAAAAGTGTCCTAACACTGCCAATGCACAGAATGAGTCTTCTAAAGCACCGCACACTAAAATGGTCTGTGTACACGGTGAATGGCTTAGAGGGTAGAAGGAATTTCTTACGTGTCCTGGCTTGAGCAATTGCCAGTTGTATGAATTTGGGCAAGTGACCCGACATCTTCATGTCTCAGTTCTTCAGTTGTAAAATGAGGCTAATGACAATTCTCCCATTGGGACAGTTATGAATATTAAATGAGCTAATATCTACAAAGTTGGGTACCAGGCACACGCTAAGCACCAGGCAGGTGCAGGCGACCGCTTCTGTCACTATTTGGGGTCTGACAGGCAGTTGTGGGGCTAGGGAAGAACATTGGTGTTGGAGTAAGTTCCAGAATCAAGCCCAGAATCCCAGCAGCAAATGCAATGGGACCCTTTGCTTAGCTCCAGTGCTGCAGAGTGGCAGGGCCAGACCTGTGGTGGTTCTTCTATTGATGGCTTCTGGCTGCTGTAGGGACAGTACTCCCTGTCACCCCTCGCTGAGCACCAAGAGGTTGCTGAGTGGTGGGACCTGCTCAGGGCCCGTCCTGACATGAGCTATACACTCTCCCAGCAGGGTTCACTAACTGCCCTATCTGGAGGACAGTCCTTGGAACCGTGGATTTCTTTGCTCTTACTTGGGTTTCCTGGGAACATCGACAAGGGAACTCAGTCCAGAAAGAACCTCTTATCTGGTATGTTATTGACATGAACAGTTCTAACTGGTTTGCCCCTCATGTTTAGAGTTGTAGCATCATTGAGTTAGATTTGGGAGTGGGTCACCTGGCTTGTGAGCCAGTGTGGTGGGCTCTATATCCCTTGCTGGGGGTTACCCAGGCAATAGCAGAGAGTGGTGGGCATTTGGATGACAAAGCTGGCATATCACCAGAACCAAGCCTGCCTTGGTCGGGGGGGAGGTGATGCAAGCAGAGCACTCCATCATATCTTGTTATGGTTTGGGTGGCACAAAGGGCTAAAGATTGACGATGATTTCTAAAATCCCCACATCCTCTGTCCTGCCCCCTCCCTTGTGGAGTTGTTTCCTTCCAGGCGAGTGAGGCCCATGTTGTATTTTTCCACCTTCAGCTCAGCTCTTCCCCCTATTTGTCCCAAACTTTTTCAGCTCCTCATAGATGCCCTTTAAAGCCTGCTCTGGGTGGAGAGAGTGGAAGCAAATGAGCTATGGAGCCATTGCTCGCACACACACATCAAGCAATAAATCATGGGGCTGAAAATGCCACCACCTTGGACAACAGTCCTTGTCTTTGGCACCACTTTCTCAGTCACCAACTGAGAGATCTGAGGAGAGATTTCTGCCAAACTCATGACTCTAAGCAGGAGATCTTCTGAATTTAAAGCCTTTGCCCTGAGGCTTAAGGCACTAGAAATTCCAGTAGTACAGATGTTCAACCAGGATAATAATATTAATATTTTCCATTTATCCCCTACCAAGTGTCATGGGGGCACATTTTAATACTGAATTAGACACTTGATGTACCTTATCTGATTTAATCCTCAGATTCAATACTTCAAGGTAGATATTATTTGTAGATAAGGAAACTAAGGCTCAGTAAGGTTAAATGACTGGTTCAAGGTCACAGCTTACAAGTGGCAGAATCAGTGTTCAAGGCCATGCCTAATTTGATTTCAAGGCCAGGATCTTCATTTTATCCACGTCATGTCAGTACTGCTCACATCACTCCACCTCCATTTGTGTAGTAGATTTGCTTATATTGAATGACCCGTGACTACAGAAGAACCAAAACTCCAAGGAACTTGGGACCATAGATTCCTTCCAGGCACTTGAGACCCACTTCATACCATCCATCCATCCACCTATCTACCCATCTACTATCTATCCATCCATCCATTCATCCACCCACCCATCCATCCATCCATCATCCACGATCCATCCATCCACCCACCTATCCATCCATCCATCCATCCATCTACCCATCCATCCATTCACCCATCCATCCATCTATCCACCTACCTATCTATCCATCCATCTTTCCATCCATCCATCCATCCATCTATCCATCCATCCATCCATCCATCCATCCATCCATCCATCCATCCATCCACCTATCTATCCATCCATCCATCTACCCATCCATCCACTCATCTATCCACCTACCTATCCATCCATCTTTCCATCCATCCATCCACCTATCTATCCATCCATCCATCTACCCATCCATCCATTCATCCATCCATCCATCTATCCACCTACCTATCTATCCATCCATTCATCCATCCATCCATCCATCCATCCATCCATCCATCCATCCATCCATCCACATATCTATCCATCCATCCATCTACCCATCCATCCACTCATCTATCCACCTACCTATCCATCCATCCATCCATCCATCCCCATATCTATCCATCCATCATCCATTATTCAACTCATCTACTCATCTGTCCACTCGCCCACCTGTCCATCTACCCTTTTGTCCATCCATTCACCCACCTACCCACCCATCTAACCAGCTATTCATTCACCCACCCATCTAACCATCCATCTATCTACCCACCTATTCACCCATCCATCCATGACACATCATCTAACACTACGTTTCATTCATTTCAAAGGCACTGCTATCAATTACAGGCCATCCTTCCCACTTCTCATCATCCAGACCCAAATACCCTACGTGTAACCATGGGTACCCAGCAAGCCTGAGAGTGACTCCTTCCACCTTGCTGTGAAGAACTATTATAAAGGGTACCCTAGACACAATGTCTGACTCAGTGCTGCTGAGAGTGAGCACCCTCCACAAGGTCAGCTTGTGGTGGTCCGTTTCCTGCGGCAAGTCTCCACCCAAAACCCTTTTCCCCTCATGCCTCTGCCAGCCCCTGTATGTCATCTGGGCTTCACTAACCTTCTCAGTAAGCTTCACTAACCTGGCCATAGCATCCCCAGGGCCAAGGAAAGTGTGGCGAGGTGAGCTGAGCTCCTCCCTATTCAGGGAGGGCTGTCAGTGGAGTGGGGCCCACTTGCTAAGGTCCTCCCTTTATTTTCCGAGGCTGGGTGGTGGGGAGCCAGGGACTGGTACCTCGTTCAGGGTTGAGGGGAAGGACGTCTCCTGCAAGTGGAACTGGGGCACGCACTGCAGGGTGACGGTGAGAATGACCCCAAGGCACCCCAGGTGCACCCGCGCGGCCTGGAACACGTCTGCATTGCTGGACTCGGAGCACTCCAGGATGGTCCCACTGGCCGTCATCAGGGTCAGGGCTACCACCTGCCAGTGAGGGAAGAGCCACACTTCAGAACCCCCGTGGCCACTGCCCTCACTTCCCTTTTTGTTCTTTGGACAGAGGCCAGGTGTCACCTGTGCCTTGTTACCTGACCCAGGAGAACATTCCAGCCAGGCTACTGTCACAACGCGGGGTCTGTCTCAAGGGAGAAAGGGGAGGTGAGGAGGGAGGCCTCGTCTGGGTGAGGTCACATGGACCCTGATGGCTCATCCTCCTGGAACTGCAGGCTCTCTCCTCCTGTGGGCCTCAAAAGGCAGGGATGCAGAGAGCCTTCCTCTACAGGGGGCTCTGAGAGGAGATGAGGTTTCACGGAGCTGTGAGCTCATGGGTGAAGGTGCTGGGCAGGCAGAGTGAGGGTGTGTGAGCAGCTGGGGGCGAGCTAGCCCCCCTGTCCCCACACAACCGGGACCCAGCGTCACCCATGCTGCTCTCTGCCTGCTGTTCCTGGTGGAAGCAGTCATAATGTCCCCTCCCATATCTGGGGACCCGTTCACTTGAAGAACTAGATTCTCCTACTCTGCCACACCCAACCCCAGGGTTTCTGCAAAGACTAGAACACTCAGAGGGAAACTGACAACTGACTCCTGAGTCTTGCCCTTGGCCCCGCCTCCAGAAGAAATCTCTTTCCTGTGGCTTAAGTACGTCTCATATTCCGCCACTTACTAATGTGGATGGGAATTGCTTTTGACATGTGTAGTTGGCAGCCGGGTGCTCAGGGTGAGAGAGCAGATACAGCTGAACTAATTCTGATTAGCAGTGAGCAAAGACCAGAGAGGAGGAATTGGCAGAAATGGGGCACGGTGGCCATCTGTGGGGGTGAGGGCGTCAGAATGATTTTCACAAAAACTAGATTTTGTCCAAGAGCCAGAGCAGTGGCTTGTGAATCACTGCAGCGGGACCCAGGTCTCAATAAAGCACGGACACTCTGTGTGCGGACTGGGTATGGCCTGGGGCATGTGATTCAACATGTTTCCTTGTTTGTAAAGTGGGGATAATACCAGTAACTGTCTCAGGGGGTTGTGGTGACGACCTGACAAGAGACTACGTCACCCGTGCAGCTAACTGCCCGGGGATAGTGGGCACTGAAGATGTCAACCCCTTCCCTTTGTCCTGCCACTGACGCCAGGTGTGAAATGCAGCCCTGTGTTCCCGGCCGCCGGGGCTTCCTCGCTTGCTCAGCTGGGCTTCCTAAGAGAAGCGGCCAGTAAATCTCTAATGTGTTTGATCTGCGGCCACTCAGAATGACTTTCATCTTCTGCTGATCATTTTGTAGAAACTGGGGCAACTAACTTGACTTCAGTCCCGGACAGTGAGCTAGGATTGGAGCCCGATCTTGGGAAGAGGAGTGGCCGTCATGCTCTTTCCCACGGTTACCACTGGGCTGTCTCCAGCCATGTGAACTGTCACTTTAAGGAGGAAATGACAGTGTTCATGGCGGGCCGCAGGCCATCAGGACCCACAGGTCTCTCTCTGCTTTGTAGCAAAGCTTCTTACTGTGGGAGGGCTCACAAATGATTGACGTGAGTAGCCTTGGTGCCCCCCTTCTTGGGTCCTTCCCCTTGGGATGTCACCTCTTGCCTGGCGATTGTTGGAGGTTTTTGTGGTAGAAGAAAGAGGAAGGGGGACAAGGAGCGATGGGGGACACGCACGAGGCTGATGACAAAGCAGAGTGATTCTAAGGAGTGGTCACAGCGAAATTGGTTTAACTTCGCTGAGTTCAAAAAACACAAATAAAAAACCAAGTACACCCCTTGGAGATGCTTTTGGGCTATTTCCTTTTGAAGTCAGTGCTGCTTTGAGCCTGGACCACACGGCACCCAGCACCCAGAAGTCACCCGTGAGCAAGGCTCATATGGCCACCTGTCCTCATCAGAGCCTCGGCAGAAAGTAGAGCCATCACATGAACAGTGAGTCCAGGGGAGAGTGAGGGGACCCATGTAGCCCAGCCCCTGGCAATGCTGAGAACAAAGTGTGGGCTCTGGAAAAGGCCTTGTCTTATAAGTGACACCTATCACAAGCATGTATTGAGCACTAACTGTGCGCACTCTTCTAAGCACCCCGCCTGCTTTGCAGTCATGAGCAACTCTGTTTTTCAGGTGAGCAAACTGAGGTGGGCAGAGGTAGAGATTTGTTCCAGGTCACACAGACAATAATAGTGGAGCTGAGATTTGAAATCCAAGTCCCTGCTCCACTGGCCAAGGCCACATGGTCCCTAGCGCGAGTGGGCTGGTGCAGGGGAGAAAAATGACATCGCGGCTATGGATGGCAATGCTGGGACAAGGGGTCCCAGCAGTCTGCTCCTGAGGAGGCACCTCTTAATATTGGAAGTCGAAGGTGTTGGCCCTCCACGCACTTAACATACTCGTATGCTGGCTCAGGTACTGAGTTGAGGATTATTCTCCCCATTTTAGATAATGGGCTTTTACAGAACTGTCCAGTGGAATTAGGCTCCTACCTAAATGTAGAGCCAGGTTTTGAACCTAGGTCTGGTTTCTAACTATGCTCTTTACCAGTTCTCCAGACTAGAATCTTGTGAGGTGTAAGAACTGTTTTTCTACAAAGGCCCAGTGGGGACTCCAGGCCCACGTGCTGGAGCCTGTTGCGGCCCCTCCCTTCGTGTGCTAACCTGGATAGCCTGGCCCCCTGCTTGGCTCTGACTTCTCAGTAGCCATGGCACCGCTTCCCACCCATCCCTTCCAAAGTGTGGCTGGGAGGCTCCTGAGTGGTGCACGTGGAGCTGCAAGTGGCTTAGAGAGGGCAGCGATGTACCTTGGGGGCACCTGCCAAAGGGAGAGGCCTGTGCTGGTTGGAGGCCCCGCAGAGCTGGGCCAGCATTGCTGGGGAAGTAGGAGACTCACCTGGGTGGACAGGATGCCGTGCTTGACCCCCGTGTTGTGTGTTCCAGACCCAATGACGCCACCTGCGGTCACATCTGACACCGCACCCAGGCTGTGCTCGGCAGGGGGAAATAAGAGGGGCAGTTAGGCTTCCCAGGAGACAGGCACACGTGAGTGAGGGGTGAGGCTCTCTCCTGGCTCCTAGTCCCAAATTCCCATGACTTAGCTCAGCCGTGACCTTAGAGAGGCTGGAATAGGTGGTTTCTAGAATATAAAGGAATCACGATGCCTCAAGCTGGAGCAGTCAGACCACCCCACCTGAAGACAACCACAGGCTCTCCTGGGTGATTTCCAACTGGGAAGAGATTGTTACCCCACTGTCCAAAATACCTGTCACCTGTTTCTAATGGTTGGAATCCCACAGTCAGATTTATGCCTTTGGCTGCATTGATGCCTCTCTCAAAGGAAGCCCCCTGATATTAAACCGGAGCAATCACTGACACCAGGTTGGACACAGGCACAAGTGCAGCATAGCCAGGCAAGGCAGGAAGCCCTGTGGCTCAGGTGCCCTGCTCTTCTGTTCTTCTGGGGGCTTGTTTTGCCTCTGCCTGTGTTTGGATCCTCAGAGTTGTTCATTGCTGAGTTTTCAGACAGACTTAGGCTCTGGTTGTCTTGCCCCCTGTTCAAGACTGTGATTTAACACTCAGCTCATTTCTGTTCCCACTGTGGCCCCTGAACCCACGGTGGAAGAGACAGGCATATGGAGGAGGAAGAGCGGGAGCCCAGAGAAAGGGGTGCGTGTGGGGTGTGCTCCTTTCTGGCACGGCCAGATGCTTGAGCGTCCAGCCAATCCAGGGCAGGGGGTGGCAGACAGCCACAGGGAGTGGGGGAGGGGCTCTTACTTGGACAGGGCCAGGCCATGCTGGTCCAGCTGTGGGTGCAGGTCAGCCAGGAGGATGCCGGCCTCCACCGTCACCTGCTTCTTCTCCTTGTCCACCTGTAAGAGACAGGCCAGGCTGGGAGAAGCCAGACCATCACGCAGTCCCCATGCCCGCCACCGTGCTCAGGGAGGTCACGTGCGTTCGTTTCAGCCTGGAGTTAGCTCCAGCCACCTCCCTTGCAGGAGCCTGAGAACACTGGGGCTTCAGGAATTTTCTGCCTAACTCTTCTGTTCGCAGGTGAAACGAGGCCGCACTTGTGCCCCCACACTGCCCAGACCGGGAAGGCGGGATTGCTTTGTGTAGTTGTACAAAATCACCAACAGAAGAGGGCCCTGTTTCATAGGGTTTTGATTTTGCTAGAGGGAGCTCAAATTCTCCACTTACTCCCCGCCGGGAGGTCTCAGGCAAAGACTAAGGGCCGGAAGGGAGGAGAAGAGACGCAGTGTCCGTTTGGTGCCTGCCACATGGGCGAGGGTGCTATGTCGTGAGATCTCCATGGCAGCCCTGGACAGCAAGAACAGTGAGAGGACTGAGTTCCAGGACTTGATGGCACTTGCCCAAGGTCACACGAACATCGGTGGCACAACGGTGGGGAGAATCGGCATCTGTCTGACTACAGGTACAAGCGCATCCCGCTACCCCAGAGCACAGAGCTCGGTACCATCAATTGCTGGAGCCCAATCAGAGGTCATTACTGCCATGACTGATGTGGCTGGAACGTTTTCTAAGGTGGAGACCACTAGTCTGAGCAAATAAGGAAAGGCAGGAAGAATCCCAGAATCTCGCTAGCGGGACTGGGGGAAGGAGAGATTATCTGGCAAAAATTACAGCTGAGGCCAGTTGTGGTAGCTCACGCCTGTAATCCTAGCACTCTGGGAGGCCGAGGTGGGTGGAATGCTTGAGCTCACGAGTTCAAGACCAGCCTGAGCAAAAAGCAAGATCCTGTCTCTACTAAAAATAGAAAAATTGAGGCTGGAGCCCAAGAGTTGGAGGTTGCTGTGAGCAATGACGCCATGGCACTATACACTGGGTGACAGCTTGAGACTGTGTCTCAAAAAAAATTTATGGCCAAAGGGAATAAAAAATTTATGGCCAAAGGGAGCTGATTCCAGCAGATGACATGGGGGTCCTGGCATGCAGCACACCTGACTCTGGGGCAGGCACCTGGGGACACTCACCAAGTGCTGGCTGAATTGCACGGACAGCCTTCCACACGGAGCTGACATCAGTTCTGGATCTGTGCCCAGCTCTGCCACTGATCAGCTGTGTGGCCCCAAGCAAGTCAGTCACCCTCTCTGATCTTTAGTTTCTTCATCTGCAAAACTACCTGAGTGCCACTTTGGACCCGTGTGGATTTGTCATTGTGAGTCTATTTGGGGTCAGACTCACCTCTTCTGTTTTTGAGAAGTGGAAGGAAGGCCCTGGCACAAAAGGAAGGTTGACATCCTCTCCATGGCCTCATAGGGCTGGGAAGACCTGACGAGAGGCCTGAACAAGCCCAGAGAGGGTTTAGGTTTAGAAGGTTTAGAGGGTTTAGGGAGGAAGGTGGAGCCAAGTCTGAGACCTACTTGGAGAAGCCGGTTCATCTTGCCCATGTGAATCATAAAGCCATCTGTGCAGGCGATGTCCGAGGGTGAGTGGCCACCGCCTACCACCTTCACCCGCTTGTTCTGTTGTCTGGCCAGGGCCAGCACCTGTTGGGACAGAGCTGAGTTAGGTTTTCTCCAAGAGGCAGCCAGGGTGCAGGGGCTGGACCTGGCCTGCAGGGGCCGTGGGTGGCCTGAGAGAGGCAGCCTTCCAGGCCCCTGCTTGGCCAAGGGCCACGTGCTGGCCACCCCAGGAAAGACGCAGGAAGAAGAGCCAGGAAGTGAGCTGTGCTGGAGAAATAAGCAACCTCCCCAAAGTTCCAGGGCTCACTCTCCCCATGGGCACGAGGCTTCCCTAAAGACAAACCCAGTTGCAGTTTTTGCCCCTTGTGTGACCTTTCAAGGGTATGTTGGTGTCCTAGTGATAGGATTAAACAAGGAGCTGAGATAGAGAAATTGGGACATGCTTCTGATAAAGCGGAACTCCTCTGAAGAGAAGTTGACCCTGAGCCCTAAAGGACGCAAGTGAAGGGATGAGCCTTCCAGGCGCAGGGGGCAGCATGTGTACCATCCTGGGGTAAGACAGAAGCCGGCCAGGCAGGGAGGGGGGCACTTTAGGGAGGCTGGAGACACAGGCCCAGGTGATGCAACCTCAGAAATCAAGTTTAGGTTTTATTCCAAAAACACCAGAATGCCTCTGATGGGTTAAGCAGGAAAGCAATCAAAGCCCACTAACATAAGAAGAAAAAATTACTTCTGCTGACTGTGGAAAGTGACTTAGAGGGAGGCAAGAATAGAAGAGAGAGCAGGGCGGAGGCCCTCCTGGGTCACAGTGGGTGAGGGACAGATGGTGGCCTGGGCCGCACTGTGGCTGTGGTATTGCAGAGAAGATGAAGGGTGCTGGAAACAGACACATCCGGAGTAGAACTCGTGACATGAGACAAGGATGAAGGGGGACCTATGACCCACTTCTTGGCTTTCAGTTTAAGCACCTGGTTACCCCATAAAGAGATGGGGAGCACCGAGACAGAAGAAGATACAGGTAAAACAAAACCAAAATCACGGTCTTGGGCATGTGAATTGATAACGGCTTTGAGTCAGACAAGGAGATTAATCCTAGGGGAGTCTACAGCTCAGAGACTTGAGCTGGAAATGCAAACCTGGTGGTCGTTAGCCTCCAGCTGTGCAGATCAAGAGGGCATAGGACTGTAAGGTGGCTGGAGAGAGAGAGAGAGAGAGAGAGAGAGAGAGAGAGAGAGAGAGCAGGAGTCCTGGGAGTAGCCAACATCACTGAGCTCCCACCTGGCCAGCAGTGCTGGTTGGAGTGCGACCTTAGTCCAGAAGTCCTAGGTCCCAGCCTCCTCTTCGGGGCCAAGCTGTGGCCCCCAAGTCCAGGCTATCCCAGGCCCAGTGTTGTGCCAAGACGGACACTCACCTCTCTGATCTCCTCCACGGACGTGGGCTGATAGTACATCTCTGGGCAACAGCCATATGTCCTCGCCCAGTTTTCAAACTTGACTCCTTTGTACCCATGCACCTGTGCCAGGCGAAATGCCAGGTCTCAGCAGATAAGCAGGTATGGGCTGTCCCACCATGCTGTGGCCTGATGGACAGTGTGCTCGGCTGAACAGGTGGTCAGAACAGGGCTGCGTCAGCCAGTCCTGGTGGCCCAAGAAGGACTTGGGCCCAGCTCGCAGCCTTCCCCACAGGCTTGTCTGCTCTGGGAGACTCCCCAGCCTCTTGCCCACAGCCTTGGGTCCTGGGGAGAAGACTCCCATCTGTTGGACGCCCACTGTGTTGCTCTCACTGTGCTGGCATCCTCCATACACTGACCCTTCTTTAGACCTTACAGTAATGCTGTGAATAGGAAATATTACTCCCACTTTCAGCAGAAACTGAGGTGGCTCAGAGAGGTGAAGTCACTTCCCCAAACTCACACAGCAGCCCTGTGAAGGTACTGGGGTAAACCCAGGCCCATGCCTCCCTAGCACCCCAGGGCTTCCCCAGAGTCTCAACGGCAATCTAAGAGGCTCCAGAGTTGGCACAATTTTGCCTCCCACCCAGCTTACAGGCCCAGGCTGGACACAGCTCGGTTGGGCCAGTTGCACCACAGGTCCCTACCATGGCTCCAGCGGTCGGTGGCCTTGGCCAACTCTGGCTCTCTGGACAGCAGGCACAGGGGTGCAGGGACCTTGGTGCTGGCCGGCTCAGCTATGTCCGCAGCTGCCTCAGGCCAAGGGGCTTTGGGGCCTGCAAAAGCAGATCAAAACGGTTTTGGGACAGGCTCCACCCCAGCAGGGCTCAGGGCTGAGGCTGTTAACAAACAGCAGGTCACACAGGTCACACAGGTCACTCCTTCCCTGCCCCAGGGCTTCTCTCAGCCGGAAGTTAGGAGGGCAGTGTTTCTGCTGCTGTCTGTTCAAAAACCTGGAAGCTGCCTGAGCCATGACCTTGCCCCAGGGATTCTGGAAACAAAGACACCCCCAGCCTCAAAACTGGGTCCTTAATGCCACAAGTCAGGGGAGGCTGTGGTGGGGGGCCAGTTGGGGAGCTCCTAATGTGGGGACTGCCACAGTGCCCTGGCGCAGAGGAGGGTGTGTGCAGGCTCTGCCCATGAGGTCTGAGTCCTGGGGATGAGCAGGCCCAGTCGCTCCCACTGTTAGAGAAACAGGACAGAGCACTGGTAGCCGAAGGGGAGAGAGCAGGGCCATGATCACTCTGACTCGTGTCCTCATAAAGAGACACATGCAGAGGTGACCGTGTGAAGACACAGGAGGAGACGCCACCTGTAAGCCCAGGGGACGCTTTGACCTCAGACTGTCAGCCTTCAGAACTGTGAGGAAGTAACTGTTCAAGTCACCTGATGGGTGGTTATGGCACCCGAGGCTGGAGTCAGGCAGAGGGAGAGAGGACAGTGAGTTAGTTTTTGCAGTTGGGGCTGCCCCTGAGGGAGGGAAGGGCGCCCCGCACAGCCTCGGGCTCGGGGAGGCAGCCTGGGGGCTGACACACAAGGAAGCTCCTGTCTGGCTGGCTGCTGCCTCTCCTCCCCGCTCCCTGTCCTAAAACCCTGAAAGAAGCCCCGGGGCTGTGGCTCACACACAGACAGAAGGGGTGGGGTCAATGTCAAGTGCTGGGGACAGAGAGGCATGGGGCAAGGAGGAGAGGGGACTGCTGAGGGGTGGCCTGGTACTACCTAGCATCAGGTACTTGCTTCCCACCTCCTCCTGAAACTCTGTTTCCAAAACAAAAACATGAACTGCAGGCCAGGGGTGTTGGGCTCATGCCTGTAATCTTAGCACTATGGTAGGCCCAGGCGGGTGGATTGCCTCAGCTCAGGAGTTGGAGACCAGCCTGAGCAAGAGCAAGATCCTGTCTCAAAAACAATAGCTGGGGCTCGGCGCCTGTGGCTCAATAGGCTAAGGCGCCAGCCGCCTACTCCTGAGCTGGCGGGTTCGAATCCAGCCCGAGCCCGCCAAACAACAATGATCGCTGCAACCAAAAAATGGCCGGGCGTTGTGGTGGGCGCCTGTAGTCCCAGCTACTTGGGAGGCGGAGGCAGGAGACTCACTTGAGTCCAGGCATTGGAGGATGCTGTGAGCTGTGATGCCACGGCATTCTATCCAGGGTGACAGCTTGAGGCTCTGTCTCAAAAAACAAACAAACAAAAAAAACAATAGCTGGGTGTTGTGGTGGGTGCCTATAGTGAGGAGGCTGAGGCAAGAGGATCACTTGAGCCCAAGAGTTGGAGGTTGCTATGAGCTGCGACGCCACAGCACTCTGCCAGGGTGACAAAGTGAGACTTTCTCAGCAAAAAAAAATGTCCTGCTCCCCTCCCACAAATTCCCCTTTCAGCTGTCGGAGTGGCTT
Organism: Perodicticus potto; assembly: GCA_963574655.1. Classification (NCBI taxonomy): domain Eukaryota; kingdom Metazoa; phylum Chordata; class Mammalia; order Primates; family Lorisidae; genus Perodicticus; species Perodicticus potto. The sequence continues at coordinate 32,999 of CAUYRH010074307.1, forward strand.
CTTTTCAAGTACACTCAGCAGCCGGCTGTGGCGTCCAGGACCCTGTCTGGCTTCTCGCCCTCCGCGAGATTTCCCAGGGCCCCTGGATGCAGCCCTTCCCCCCGAAGCCAGTCTCTTCAGTTTTATAAATAAACTGCCTTTATTGAAAAAAATTAAATTATGTGAGAATATAAAACTCAGCAGTAAGGACGTGTATCGATTCATTCAATCTGTGTTGTCATCACTCCATGGGTGATGAGGTCAAGGATTTATTATTTATTTCTTCTTTCCTGAAGGGATCAGCTTGTTCAATAATTGCTGAGTCTTAACTTTTGCAAACATTCCTTGGCAAGGGAAATAAATGTTACCTGTTAACGGTTTTGATGGTCACTGAAGAGCTTCTTTGCAGATCTTTTCCCTCTCAGATTTGTTAATCAATGACAATGAGCATCTTTTTTTTTTTTTTTTGAGACAGAGCCTCAAGCTGTCACCCTGGATACAGTGCTGTAGCATCACAACTCACAGCCACCTCCAATTCCTGGGCTCAAGCGAGTCTCCTGCCTCCGCCTCCCAAGTAGCTGGAACTACAGGCGCCCGCCACAACGCCCGGCCATTTTTTTGGTTGCAACCGTCATTGTCGTTTGGCGGGCCCGGGCTGGATTCGAACCCGCCAGCTCAGGTGTACGTGGCTGGTGCCTTAGCCGCTGGAGCCACAGGCGCCGAGCCGACAATGAGCTTCTTAATACATCATTTGTAACTGATAATTTGACACATTTCTTTGAAACACCCAAGTCCTTATTGTGCATACTGTGAAGTTTGTTGAATGGTTTCTGGCTTGCAGATAGACTTCCTTGCCCCACTCAACCAGCACCGTTTAAAATATGAAGTAGGATAGAAAGTCCTTAGTTCTCTTAAGACCAAGTAGGATGCAATGGCCTAAAACTTCCATAAGTTCTTTCTGTCTTAATCCAGGATGATTGATGAAACACCGGACAACTATCCATCCTTTAAAATGAATACTGCTGTTTGGGGCTTTCTTAGGAATTCTCTTACTTTGATTTGCATAAAGAAAGAATTGTTTTTGTCTTTGGAACTGTGACACAAGCCCAAATGGTCACCCTGGAAAGACAGTGACACTGGAAGGGCCTTAGAGCGAGGTCTCCCTGATCTTTTCCTGTCTCCTGTCCCCACCTCTTCCTTTCTGGTCACAGAAACCAGAATTTCTCTTCCCCCCAGGTGGTCACAGAAACTAGAACTCTTCTCCAAAAGCAAGTCATAAAATCGAGGAATGTCCCTCCCTTCTTTCTCTCCTCTTCAAAGATCTTCATTCAGAGGGTCCTGCCTGGCCCCCCGGGGAGGACAGACTGCTGTACAGGAGCCCCAAGAAGACTCTGAGCAGACAGGCCACCTGGCTTTCTCCCTTGGTCTATCACCACTGGATCCTGCCCTTTTGTCCATCACATTTCTACAAGGATGTCCATTCTTCATTGAAGGTAACAACAAAAATAGAGTCCCCTGGCTGGGTGCGGTGGCTCATGCTTGTAATTCTAGCACTCTGGGAGGCTGAGGTGGGTGGAATGCTTGAGCTCAGGAGTTTGAGACCAGCCTAAGCAAAAGGAGTCCCTGGTCTCTACAAAAATAGAAAAACTAGCCAGGTGTGGTGGTGGGCGCCTGTTGTTCCAGCTGGTTGGGAGGCTGAGGCAATCGCTTAAGGGTGGCGCCTGTGGCTCAAAGGAGTAGGGCGCAAGCTCCATATACCCGAGGTGGCGGGTTCAAGCCTGGCCCTGGCCAAAAACTGCAAAAAAAAAGTCTTCCCTGGGTCTTTGAGTCTTCATTTCTGAAGGCTCCCCTGTCATGTAAAACTTTGATTAAATGAATTTGTCGCACTTTTCTTTTGTTGGTAAATTTTATGTTAAGTGTATTTTACTACAATAGCAAAGAGTGAGATAGCGTAGAAACATCACTAATAGTCTTTGAAAAGCGGGTACCAGCCTCAAAACCTTTATATTTGAATATGACAAAATGTATTTAGGAAAACTGACAAAATGATTCTACTCCTGTCTTATAAATACAAAAACTTAGAACATCCACAGTTTCCAACTGTAAATGCTTCAGCCGTATTGTTAAAATAACTGTTGCAAAGAAAATGCCATGAATGCCATGTTAACCAGTTTGATGAAAATATTTCAGATTGTATTTGAAACCAGGACGTTGTGCCCCATGACTGCATTAATGTGCCTGGCTATGATTTAATTAAAAAAAAACCAAACTGTTGCGATTTGTGTTCAGTGCAGCAAAACCCCCACTAGTTTACCCATGATCCCTGAGAAAGTCTCCTACCTGTCTAGAAGTAACACGCCTTCTCCCTCTGAATCTGCTCCTATCAGCCAAGCTGCCAGCAGGCCTATAAAAAGATCCACCAACGCTGGGAAACAGTGAAAACAGCCATCCTATTGATTGCTCTTATCCCCCAGCATGACATCAAAATCAAGAATTTAAAACTGATGCAAGTACCCGTTCATGCACGTTCCCTGATTATTTAGCAAACATCTGCAAATGCTGGCTTGGGTTCAAGGGTGAATCACCTGGATAAGCAGCCTTTGATCCCAAGGGCCTCACAATCTAACAGGGAGAAAAGAGTAAGAATTAGTGTAGTATTCAACACTCAGATAAACTCTAACCATTGCTAAAGTAAGAAAGTATTTTATCATGTGTGTCCAGACAGGCTCCTTTGAACAGACAGGCATAATGTTTTTCACCTAATTCCTGTTGGGAAAAACAAACAAACAAGCAAAAACCTTTGGTTTCTGACCTAGATATTTTAACCATTGTTTGCTTTTAGTTTGCATTGATAGCAATGTTGATATGATCAACATGGAACCTGGCTTAGAATCTAAAACCACAGATTCATTATACTGCATGAAAGACAGAAATAGCTTTTGTCTCTTCTAGTCTAATAGACTCTTAGAAGCCATTTCTTCTGGAAACCTTAGATACTGCTAAATGATAGCCACTAAGTTGCCTTCCTTTGACAGAATAAGTGACTGAGCTCCCTCTGGGTGTATGAGAGAATATACCGATTGCTCTGTCTCTTTTTTAAAAAGCCAATTCCTTTCTAGCAAAGGTGAATATACTTGTAGTTTATGCCCTTTGTAGTCATCAAATAAAAAGAATGTTTTTACTATTCAGCCATAAGAAAAGAATGAAATCCTGTCATTCAAGGAAACACAGATGGAATCCGAGGACACCATGGTAAGTGAAATAAGCAAAGTTTGGAAAGTGAAACAACACGTGTTATTACTAGGAAGATAAAAAAAGTCTGATCTCAGAGAAGTAAAAAGTAACACAGAGGTTACTAGAGGCTGGGAAGGGCAGAAGAGTGGCATAAGAGAGGTTTGTTTAAAGATACAAAGTTCCAGCTCAGTGGCGGAGTAAGTCCTAGCTTTGGACACTGGAGGATGATTGCAGTTAGCAAACATACAGTTTCAAATAGCGGGAAGGATTTGCAATGTTCCCAAAACAAAAAAAAGGCAAATATTTGCAATGGGATGCTACTTATCCTGATCTGATCACTATATGTAATACCCATCAAAACAGCACTATACTCCATGAATGTGTGCAATTTGTTGATTAAAAAATTAAGTTAAAATAGACTGGGCAGGGTGGCTCATGCCTGTAATCCTAGCACTCTGGGAGGCCAAGGCAGGTAGATCACTTGAGCTCACCAGTTCGAGACCAACCTGAGCCAGAGATCCCCATCTCTAAAAATAGCCGGGCGTTAGGGCCAGTGCCTGTAGTAGCTACTCGGGAGACTGAGACAAGAGGATCACTTGTGCTCAGGAGTTTGAGGTTGTTGTGAGCTGTGCCACAGCACTCTACCGAGGGTGACAAAGTGAGACTCTGTCTGCAAAAAAAAAAAAAAAAAAGTAACTTAAAATAATGCATTCTATAATTGAATCATTTAGAACACAGTCCAAATGAGTTGTACTTAAAACGAAATCTGAGCATCTTCCCTGCCTGAGCCAGCTAACTCCCTCTGTTGCCGTGGCTGCAGCAGCGGGTGTGTGACCTGAAGCTCCCCAGACACACAGGGAAGCACAGCTCTGCAGATACCAGCATTTTCCTGGGCCTTTCCAGCCTATGGTCCTTCATGGCCATCAGTCTTATATAAATGGTTATATTTTTGCTACAGTATTAGAGATTTGGGTTATTTGACCCTTATTTGCCAAAAGAGTTGAATCTTAGAGAACTTTTTGATGGTTTATGGTAATCACTGGATAGAATATTCAAAACTGAGATTGTCAGGGAAGACGGACCTGCCTGTTTGTTTTTCTAGTGAAGGACGTTCTCTGATTTCTCTTCTTTTCCCCAACTGCTCCCTCGCAAGTTAGTTTGGTCACACCCAGTGTCATTTGGCCTATGTAGCCAGTCTCCTAGGTCACATGCCTGCCTTTTAGTTGAGCCCCTGAATTCTCAGCTGCAGAAGTTTGGAGGCAGTGCTGATGTGTCTGGTGACTGGAAGCCTCAGTGGGCTTGTCTAGGATAAAGCGGAGCTCTGGACGCTGGCCTTCCGCAGTGTGCTTTCCTGCCATCCCTGCTAGGGGCCTCAGTGCGTTTTACACACTTTCTATAATCAACCACCATTAGGTCCTACTACCCCATAAGCCATGGAACTGGGGCACAGAAACCTTTTCTCCAGGTCACGCAAGGAGGTAAGTGCTGACCAGCTATCTAATCTAGGTTGTCTGGCTTTAGAGTTAGAAAGGAGAAAATTGGGCGGTGCCTGTAGCTCAAAGGAGTAGGGCGCCGACCCCATATGCCAGAGGTGGCGAGTTCAAACTCAGCCCCAGCTAAAAACTGCAAAAAAAAAACAAGAGAGGAGAAAATTTTGGGAAGAAAGGTCCCAGCCTTGGGAGCCAGCCTCTGTTACCAATTACTTAAGAGACCCTGGGCAAGTTATCTGAACTTTAGTTTCCCTGTTTTTTTTTTTTTTTTTTTTTTTTTTGAGACAGTCTTACTTTGTCGCCCCAGTAGAGTGCTGTGGCATCACGGCTCACACAACCTCAAACTTTACAGCTAAACCGATTCTCTTGCCTAGGCCTCCCAAGTAGCTGGGACTACAGGTGCTTGCCATAATGCCTGGCTATTTTTAGAGACGAGGTCTCACTCTGGCTTGGGACCCAGCCTGGGAATTTGGTGCTGGAAGTGGCAGGTGGAAGCATTCTCAGGCAAAAGGATGTGTAAGCGGTTAGCTTGGTGGAGGACCAAGGAAGAGCAGGGTCACTGTCCTGGAGGGCAGTTAGGACGAGGAGTGAGTGCTGGGACCCAGCTGGGGAGAGCAAGGGACCCTGCAGGCTCCAGGGGACAGTGGGAGGCCCTGCAAAGTTCAGGATCCAGCCCTGTGGGAGGGGAGCCCTGCTAGGAGGCTGCTACTGTGTGGCAGGGCAGACCCACCAGAGGACCACAGAGGCAACATTGGGAGCTGCGTGCCAAACTGGACTTGCAGGGAGGAAGATAGGTCTGCAACGAGTCTCAAGGCACCTGTTGACTATTTAAAGTTGAATTGATTAAAATCCTGAGTAAACCCTGCTAGGAAAGCCAGGGAAGCTTGGAGAAGAGGCATGTGGTTCCCTGTGGCTGGAGGCTACTTCATGAAACAGCACAACAGACCCCGCCCTCTCTTGGGAAGGCTCTGACCGCTCTGGTCTAGGTCACCCAGAGCCTGGGAGATCAGAGCAGAGCTCAAGAGCAGAGGGCAAGTGTCATATTCTCTGAGCAAGGACTCTACCCTCCCAAGAACACAAACCACAACAGCGCTGTTGTCTTAGCTTTATTGAATAGATGCTGCCACATCAACTGCTGATTTTGCTGCAAAACTATGGATTTTCACTCAAAGACAAATCACCAGCTGGCTGCCTCAGTCTGTCCCCACAGGATACTGATGGCTCTTAGAGATAAAGAGACAACACGTTTATACCGGGGGGATTAATGACACCTGATTTTTCCTGGATCTAAAATTAAATCAAATTTGATTTACTCTCATTTAAAGAAAATCAGTCGTTTCCATATATCATCTCAGAACAATCCTGCTGGTCACAAGAGTTGTGTGTAGGCCATCTCTGGACATGAAGAATGGTGTCCCAGCAGACAGCAGGACAAGTGGCGCCTGCCTGGGGAGGGCACATGCCATCGCTAAATCTTCGAGACCACTGGCGGGTTCTGAGCATCCGTCTCCAGCCACTCAATGAGGATCTGATTCAATTCAGCCGGCCTGGGAGGGGGAAAAGGTCTGTTCACACGTGTCTTGCCCTCCACCCCCCATGCTAAGGTGAAGGTTGGACGCTAATGGCTAAGCCAGGCTGTGGCCAGCAAAATGAGTCAAGGAAGGCTTGGGAGAACAGTTCCCCTCCTCCCAGGGACCCCTCATCTCCTTACTTCTCCATCTGTGTCCAGTGCCCACAGTCCTTGATGTGTCCCCGTTTAAGGTGGGGGATCTGAAAGAAAACCCCACCGCGAGGGTTAATGGGAGAATGCAAATGGATCTGTTTCAGATTAGTACAATGAGCAACAGCGGCCCCAAGAGGGGACACCTTCCTCTCTGCTCCCCGTGGCAGAGAAAGGAAAGATGAGTGAAGGCGTGACCGCTTGCAGGAGGTGACTGCCATGTCACCAAGGAAGCCCCTTGTCAGGGAGGTGCCCCAATCCACTGTCCCCTTTGGCATGGATGGGGCAAGTCCCCACCACTATCTCCTTTCTGGCCAAGATGCATCAAGACCCCCCATGCAGGCCCGGGCCCTCACCCAGTCCTCCATGTGCTTGGACATCTGAGGACGGAGCACGAAGTCCTTCTCTGCTGTCACCATCAAGGCCGGGATCAGGATCTGGGGAGGGAGAACAGAAAATGGAGCAGCCGGGTCCCTTCCATGAGGGAGGCTCCCCTCCCCCCAGGCTCCTCCAGGAAGACTCCTGCCCATGATGGGGTCCCGTCCATGAGGGGGGTTCCCTCCCCTCAGGCTCCTCCCAGAAGACCCCTGCCCACTGCACCCCCGTGATCCTGGCTTTGTGTCTGCCACACTTTGCAAGGAGTCCTCGTTATTACTGGAGATTTTTTAAATGACAGATTCACTGACATGGTGACACACGGGCTTTGTATGTGCACATGTATGTAAGAACATGTCCTGGCTTGCCGTGTGTGACTGATGTTTGTGACACCAAATTCATGGCACCAGAAGGGTAGGAAAGATGCCTTTCAATGAAGGTCAAATTCCTCTTTTCCATATTAAATGACATTTGAAAGGGCAGCCAAGGTTCTAGAGAGTGAGTGGGACAACCGCCATGGTTACCAAAGGGCCATGAACAACTCCCCTTTTATCCACTGGCAAATGAGGTGGGCACACTGGGATGCAGGGAGACCCCGGGAGCCTCACTGACCCTCTCTGTTCTCACCCTACCTTCATCGGAACTTCATGCAGCTTCCACCTGAGCCTGGCCAAGGCACTTGCACTCTTTTTTACTTTCATGCACAGTAATGTGCATCTCATGTGGACCCACGGGAAGACCAGACGTGATTCTGTTGCTGGAGCTAATCCTGAGGCTGTTGTGAGGTTTTGGAAAGTTTAGAATGTTCTGAACTAGAATGTAAACCAGTGGTGGGAGCACGGGAAGAGGCAGGCTAGGAGGGTGGGTGGTTGGGTCAGTAACCACAGAAGCGGCTGCCCGGCCTTAATGCCATCCGGGTTCACCTTCCCAAGGTCTTCCCTGCCATTTCCCTCCATGCTCTGTGTATCCCACTGTGGTCTGCTCATTTTCTGCAGTCACATTGCAGCAAGGTGCCGGCAAAGAACATTAATTGAACTACCCTGTGCCAGGAGCTTCTCTTAACACATTACGTGCATTGACCCATTTCATCCTTACGCAGCTCTGCGAGGGAGGCACTATTCTTGTCATTTCCATATTGCCGAAGAGGCAAGGGAGGATCAGAGTGGTTAAGTGCTTTACTCAATGTCACACAGGAATTAGACTCAGGCTGACGCTTCCTTGCCTACCCTGAACTACTATAAGTCATAGACTATACCTCAAGACCTGACGACGGGAGGTCAGGAGCTGATCAGTTTGATTTGCGTTGACACCCCCCCAGGTCTCCATGCTGCCTGGCCTGCAGCTGGTGTGCTCACTCACACTGCGTGACCCCCGGACATAACCAGGGCTACGGGGTGAGCCGATGTCAAGGCCTGGCTCCCTGCATTACTCCTTTGGGAAAAATGTGATTTCCCTTAGGTGTTTACTATTTTTAATGCAAACCAGAACCTCCACGATCCCCTTTGCAAACCTGAAGATTAGAAACCCATCTTTTGCTTGACAAATGAGGAAACAGACACAGAGATTGACTCGTTCAAAGAGACCCGACCAGAGGCTAAAGCCACGTCTCTCTCAGAGTATGTAATGCTCCTCTGGGGGTGGGGCTGCATTGTCCATGTCCCCTCCGGGTGGTACCCTGGACCTAGAGTACGTCCAGGAGACCCGGGCATTCTGTATGGACGCTGCAGTTATGAGGACATAGCCCTGCTCTGTCCCCAGTGCCACCCTCCAAGGGACGCACCAGCAAGAAAGAGGAAACCCTTGAGAGGAGTCACACCCAGACCCCAGAGGGAAGGAGGAAGGCCAGCTGCTCCGTCCACCCCAGCTCTGCCCTGGGATCAGATCAGGTGGGGCCAATGGGCGGCCCTGAGAGTGGCTCCCGGGAAACAGCCCCGAGCGTGGCACTCACCTTGCGTCCCAAGCCTGTGCAGCCCCACTGCCAGTTCCTCTCCGTGTTTCGATACCAGTTTAGGGGACCCCTGGGGAATAGATCAGAAAGTAAAGTAGGGAAGCTCTGGGTGGACAGCTGCATACGCACCCTGGTGGGAGCCGGCCATCCCAGAAAAAGCTAGACTTTCTGGGGGAACCAGAGAGCAGAGCCCGGGCTCTTGTCCAGCACATCTGCCAGGTTTCCTCAGCGAGGCCTTGTGCAGGGACACGGGACTCCCCTGAGAGGGCGGACAGCCTCTGAGACGGCAGCCAGCCCTACAGGACTCTCCGAGGGAGGTGGCGTTAGAGGGTGGGGATGTTGGTTCACGTCCCTTATCACCCAGGGGCCACTCCACTGACCCAGGGACCCCGTGAAAAGGGACCCCAGGAGGTGGTGCAGAGGAGCCCCCTCCTAACTGGACACGGGGAAGGGGTCCACAGGCCCTGAAATGTATGCGAATTTTGAGTTAATTTGTGTTTTTTGAAGAAAGACTCCCAACTGTCATCTGATTCTTGGAACACTCAGGACTGGAAAACAGTCAAAAGCCTCTGCCTGTGGGCAGCCCACACGCTTTTGGGGGAGCAAGCAGAGCAACCCCAAATTAGAGCAGGCTGAGCACCATGAGGTGGTGACACTCCCGACATGGCGGCATCCAAGCAGAGCCTGGCCTGGCGCTCAGGAGAGCTGTGGTGGACAATCGCACCTCACCCTCCACCCTGAGAACTGGAGCGTGCCACTCTTATCACGTGGTTCTGGGCACTCTCTCTTTACCTGAAACCGGACTTCTTGAACTGCTGCACGTAGACCTGGACGTCCTCCTCAGTGACGATCTCGCTAGAGCTGGGCTCTTCTGACATCCCCACAAAGAGTCCTCCTGCACAAAGCCACTTGTGGATTCTCCCACGTCCAGGCCTGGCTGGCATCTCTAACTGAGGTCTCTAACTGCCCCCATGTCCCTCCAAATGTATGCAAAGGGCCTCACGTGCCTTCATCTTTTCTCCTCTCTTCCCTACAGTGAGCCCGTTGCCTCGAGAGCTCTGAGCTGGGCCCTGGACACTGTCAACCTGGAGCCTGACAGTCCCTGTGGCCTGGGCCTTGATGTCTGTCATCACCGCCCCAGGACAAACGACAGCTGCCTCTCCAAAAAACATGCACGGGGTGGGCAAACGCCCTCCGTATTCCAGGCACTGCCAGCCCCTAGCTCTGCGCTCCTTAGACGAACCCTTTTCTAAACAACTTAACCATGACCCTCTTGAGACACCTCTGTGAGATTCTTGGAATTTTCACAAATGCTTGCTCCACTTTTCCTCTTAGGTGGGAAGAAAATTGAGGTCAGAGGCACCTATCCTGACTTCCTGTGTGCCCGGCAGACCCTCCTACGGTGGCCTCGCTGTGGAATCCTGTTGTGCCTTGGGTCCCTCCCCAGGATGACCTGTGGTGACAGTAGGCAGACCTGGGGTGACTGCACAAGGCACAGCCCCAAGGCGCATCCCTGCTGGTGCCTGAACAGGGCCAGGAGCCATTCCCAGACTTGGGAAGCTCCAGGGAAAAGGCTCTGGGCACTCCAGGCTTTGGTGACACATAGCAAAGCAGAGACTAGGCTGTCTTCTCAGGGCGAGGCCGCCTCCTGCCTCCTGATAGGCCGTGTTCTGGTTCTCTGTGCCTCAGTATCCCCCTGTAGCACCCACCTGCTGTCCTGTGTCCCTGTGAGAGACCTGGTATCTGCAGCCCCCAGACCCCCCTCCCCCAAGTCTGTGCTCGAACATCTGGGGGAGGAATGAGTGAATCAAAGAGGAAGCAACAGTGTTAATGAATGAATTCAACGCAGACAGAGTGAGGAAGGAAGGGGATGTCCTCAGAGCAGGGACAAGAGCATACATGGCCTTTAGGGTCAGGAGAATTTAACCCACTCAGCCATTCTAGAATGTTCTGAGACTCATTTTCCTCATTTGTGAAATAGAAATAATAATGACATTTTCAGGGATGCTACGAGGACCACACAGACATATCTAAAGGCAGCCAGTCTAGCGTTTGATGCCCACAGTTGGTGCTCTAACAGGGGTAGTGGTCACATCACTAATGAAAATACAAGTGAATAACGTCAAGGCCATCGTGTCAGGGAAAAAAAAGGTTTTGTGGGAAGCATGCTGGATCCAGGGCCCTGGGAATGAGCCCCGGTCTGTTCTCAACTATAACTCCTCACTCATATTCAACCCAGGAGGGGCGACAAGGATGGGCGTCACATGAGGAAAGTGGGAATGATGGGAACACCGGGCCCAGGCAGAGGAGGGGCCAGCGGCCCGCGACGGACGAGGCAAGGCAGGTGCCCAGCCCACGCGGCTGATCCTGCAGAGGGTGGCTCGCTATCCTGGGCTTGGGTCCTTATCCGTGGAGGGTGGGATTGCCCTGGACAAGCTCTAAGTCTCCTGAGAAACACCCTGAACCCTCAGATCCCCAGAGGAAAGGCTCTGGAGGCTGTGGTCAGGCCGAGGGTTAGAGTGAGGGGCAGTCAACCCGAGGGCTGGAAGGTTCTGGGCTTCTGCCCACAGCAGGCAGAGGGAGAAACATTCGGGTCACATTCAGCTGGATCTAGATGTGACCCTCCCACCTCCCTTCTTGCCCAGAAATGTCTCTTACCCCTTTCACGGACTCTTTGCACAGATAAAATATTCTGTAGAAAGAAAAGAGTTAGTAATAACAACATAAGGTGAGCAAAGGAAACATACTGAACAGCTTATCCAAAAACCCTGTCACAAAAAAGACCTGTGGCTGCTGTGCAGATGACAGCAAATGTGCTAAGTGCTCTCTCTACCCCCCTCCCTCAGGAGTCACAGTGACGAGGGCGCCAACTAACAGCCAAAGCTTAGGGTCAGGGCTGCTCCCAGGCACTCGCAGACCAAGGCAATGTAAGGATATGGGTCTATGAGAAAGTGGGACTAAGAGGTGGGCCCTCAGGCCTCCAGAGGGTGGGAAGTTAGGGATGAGCCCCCCCCCATAGTAAATCTTTTTTTTTTTTTTTGAGACAGAGCCTCAAGCTGTCACCCTGGATAGAGTGCTGTGGCATTACAGCTCACAGCAACCTCTAATTCCTGGGCTCAAGCGAGTCTCCTGCCTCTGCCTCCCAAGTAGCTGGGACTACAGGTGCTCGCCACAATGCCCGGCCATTTTTTGGTTGCAGCCGTCATTGCTGTTTGGCGGGCCCGGGGCTGGATTCGAACCTGCCAGCTCAGGTGTATGTAGCTGGTGCCTTAGCCCGTTGAGCCCATAGTAAATCTTGAGGTCTTAATGTGCTATAACTGAGGAGTGCTAAGAGGAAACAAACTAAAAAACACCCCTGGGTGGTACAGGCTGACTCCACAAATGTTTGGATTTGAATTTATGCTATCTGCATGATCTGGAACCCCTACAGTGTGAATTAAGCAACAACAACAACATGAGCCTGGCTGCTCCTACTACCAGGACATCTGCAGAAGAAATCCTAAACCCCTCACGAGGGTCATTGCCTCAATCCAAACTGAAGCAGCCTGGTACAGGTTAAGCGTTTCTGAAGACAGGCTCACAAATCAAAATTACAATATACACACACACACTTGCCCTGTCGCAAGAGATAGCAAATGTAGCAAATAGTAAAATAAGACTCTCCAAAAGCATAAAATAATAGAACATGGAGAGAGAGAGAGAGAGAGAGAGAGAGAGAGAGAGAATGATAAATGAGTATACTTAAAATTATTAAAGACGTAAGAGATCAGAATGATTTGGAAAAGAACCAAAGGCCAGATGTGGTGGCTTATGTCTATAATCCCAGCACTTTGGGAGGCCAAGGTAGGCAGATTGCTTAGGGACAGGAGTTCAAGATCAGCCTGGGCAACATAGCTTGAGCCCATTGCTATAAAAAATAAAAAAAATTAGGCAGGTGAAGTGGCATGTGCTTGTAAGTCCCAGCTACTCTGGAGGCTGAGGTGGGAGGGTAGTTTGAACTTAGGAGTTTGAGGTGGCAGTGAGCTGGGATCATGCTACTACACTCAAGCCTGGGCAACAGAGTCAGACTCTGTCTTAAATAAAAATAACACTTTCACAAATAAAAAAATAAACTTGTTCATTGAAATTGAAAAGAAAATGTCAAAGATGCATTGAACCCCTACAACATCTAAGGCAGACAATTAATATACAAGAAGGTAGACCTGAGGCCAAGTTCTCAAAAGCAATGGCATAAGCTTGTAAAGGAAAATAATTGTCAGCCTAGAATTCTATACTCAGTTAAAGTATGCTCAGATAAACCATTATTCAAGATTAAAAGCAAAATAAAGACATTTTCAGACCAAAATACTCTGAGTTAACCACTAACAGACAGTTATGGAGAGAACTACTAAAGCGGATACTCAAGAATAAAGAAACTGAACTCAATGTACATGAGATGCAAGAGTGATCAGCAAAGAAGCTGGAAAACTTGGGAAAGTCTCAGGAGGCACTGACTGTATATAAAACAACGATAGTGACAATGACTGCTGATACATAAGACAGGAGGGTGCAGGTGACCAAGTAATAAAACATGCTAAACACCTTTGGTTGTTCAAGAAAAGAGTTAAAGATATCAACTAGTTTAGCACTTGGGTAAGTCAATTATGTATATTAAAATGGTAAAGGTGATAACAGTGTAATTTCCTTTTTTTTTTTTTTTTGAGACAGAGCCTCAAGCTGTCACCCTGGGTAGAGTGCCAGGGCATCACAGCTCACAGCAACCTCCAATTCCTGGACTCGAGCGAGTCTCTTGCCTCTGCCTCCCAAGTAGCTGGGACTACAGGTGCCCGCCACAACACCCGGCCATTTTTTTTTTTTTGGTTGCAGCCGTCATTGTTGTTTGGTGGCCCGGGCTGGATTCGAACCCGCCAGCTCAGGTGTACATGGCTGGCGCCTTAGCCCGTTGAGCCACAGGCGCCGAGCCAACAGTGTAATTTCCAAACAGATGCTTTCATAATCATTCTCTGATCTTGTGTAAAAATGGGTGTGACTTTTCCCCATTTACCAGCAGAGTGAGGACCCCAATAACCCTGACCATAAAAGTCGAAAGAAAGCCAGATGCTAAATTCCCAGACCCTGGCTTCTGCATGGCAGCCCCTTCCGGGCCTCTTGTGGCCCCTTCCCGCCTCACCTCGTCAATTGCTCTGAAGAAGGCTTTGAAAGTCCGGCTCAGGTTCTGTTCCAGTTCAGCTTCAGCCACTCCCTAAAACAATCAAGAAAGCAAAATGATGGCCCCCTCACAAATCTTAAAATAGTACCCTTGCTCTGTCTAACTGACAGCAAGAAGCCCCAACCACTGTCTTAGCCAGTCCAAATCTCATTAGAACTGGATCAGTTTGAATTGCATCTTGAAACACAGGGTTTTTAAAGAATGATAAAATTAAACGCGAGATGCTGACAGTGGCCCTGGGGAGGTGGGGCGTTTGCTGCCTTCTTGTGTTTGTCCATTTCCCGCAGGTTGAGTGTGACTTGTAACCCTCCCTTGGGAAGAACAGGGAGGGGGCTGAGATAGGAACAGGCCCACGGGTGGTAAGGAGAGGAGAAGGGCTCGAGATTTCGAGAAGCCTGGTGGGAAAGCCAGAAGCTGAGCCAAAGCTATTCCATTCATGGATCTAAATTCTACTGTGATAATTTCAAAACCAGTTCCTTTGATCTGGGTATAATCACAGACCATCCGACTGCCAAGGGATTGTCTTCCTGCAGGTGAGGCAGCAAGACTACCATTGTTAAAAAGCCCGAACACGTATCCTTTTGGTGACAAATTACCAGGTCCTGCCACCTCATGTGGGCAGTGTTACAGTTAATTGCCTTGGGGTGGGGAACCTGCAGCCTTCTGATTTCAAGATTGTTCTTTTTTAAGCACCAAAAAAGGCAAGAAAAGCTTCTTCTTTCTCCACTGCACCCTTTTTAATAAAGGCATTTTTTCTGTAAAATTTGGATTCAGTCAAAAGGAGACACTTATGGACCTAGAAGGCCACCCCTGGGAGATGCCAAATAGGGCTGAAACTTTCCTGATGGCCTAGAGAGTGGGGGTGGGGGTGGTTGAGGGCAAAGGTCACTGAAGAGTCCTGGGGGCTCAGGGCTCAGACGCTTTAGCTCCCCCTCCCTTCCCTCCTACCCGAACCCTCCAACCAAGAGCACTTTAGCAAAGTGGATGCTGAGATAGGGGCACAGGTGGCAGGTGGCCCGTGGCAAGGCCTGTAGAAATCTATCAGTGAATTGTACTCTAGGGGCTGGGGGCTTCTGGTTCATGGAGCATTAAAGGACAAGTTTAATCCAACAGTTGAAAGCTGTTCCAGAAATAGTTGGGTTTTTTTATTTTATTAAATCATAGCTGTGTACATTAAAGCAATTATGGGGTACCATGTGAGTTCCAGAAACAGTTTGGGGAGAGACAGTTAGCTGTCCCTGAGGCAGGGGTCCAAGACCTAACTGTTCAGAAATAATAAAGACTCTTTCACAGCATAGTCCCTAAGGGACTGGCATTATGGGAGGAAACCCAGCAAGGGTGGCTGTGCCGACCTACCCTCTCTCTTCCAATGGTTCACCTGCATGTGTCCAGGTCAAGCCAAACTGCATCCTAGGATGTTACTTGCCCACTTCTCTGGTTTAACACATCGTGACTTCCCCCAAGAACACCCACTTCTCTCCAGTTTGGCCTTCAACGCCCGACCCACACACTGCCTTCTTCATGAATTCCCCCCACCAAAGGAGAGCTCCATTCTTCCTGGATCCCGCGGAGCCCTCAGCACGGGCTCCTGGAACCCCATGTTCTCAACAGCATCTGTGGCTGCTTCTGGGATACAGCCGGAGCTGGAAGCACGTTTCCAGAGAGGAGGATCCTGAAGCCACATCTATAAAGAGTTCACCCCAGTGCCTTGTTGGCCTTGGTCCCTGCACACTTTCGAGGTCACCTTTCATTGTCCTGCACGTCACTCCTCATGAGTGCTCTGGATCTGTGCAGTGGTAGCACAGGAGGGAAGGGGGCATTTATCATCCGGCAGTGCTGGGCCTGGGGTGGAGATTTCTGATGAAAGCCATGTCTCTGTGTTAATTACGCTCCCTCCGTTTGGTAAGATTCAATTACAACAGAGAATCAATGGGGCCTTCGGAATACCATGATGGATGCTAAGGCAGGAAACAGCCGTGGGGGGAAGTACATTCAAGTGATGGATGTGAACCCTGGTCAGCCTGTGTGCTGCCCGTAGTTGTCCTTCTTATTTATTGAGAGCAGTCCCTGTCCCAGAAACAGCTGCTGTTCACGAGCTCAGGGATACATTTCAGTGTTCAGAGGAATCTGCAAAAGGCTGGACAGAGCTTTGACCTTAAATAACCTTTCAAAGAGCAAACGGATGCCAAAAAGGGTCAATACAAGATCAAAGAGAGCAAAAAAGTAAAAAAAATGTTGTTGACCCACAAAAAAGCACATCAGATAGGCAGGCAGAATGGGGTAAAGGTGAGGGTCGAAACGAGAGAAGATAACAATGTTTGTGTTCTGCCTATGTGCCCAGCCAGAGACCATCCGTCTCTGATCTACAAAGGGTAAGATTATATTTTTAAGTCCCACAGAGCGATGACAAATTTCCTGTTTGCCCAGTGGGATAGAAGTCCCTCCTTCTGTGGCCTGAGCACAGGAGTTAAAGGACGAACTTTAGAATCCAACACAGCCTCAAGCCCAGGTGCTCACCATAGCCGGGCAACTTCCTCCCCACACGCTTTGGTTTCCTTATCTGTAACATGGGAGTTTTGTGAGGTTTGAATGAGATAAGGCCTATTTCTTACTAATGCCTGACACAGGGGCACATGCTAATAAACAGTAACCTCTTCTCATTATGATCTCCAGCACTGAAGTTATGGAATCTCATCACCGCTGTCTGTGTTGAGATCTAGTCTTCTCACCAGCCTGTGAGTTTCTTAGGGACACACACTGTATCTTATTCATATTTTTATTATCACTGCCCCACAGCAGGGCAATGGCAGGTACCCAAAAAGGGCAAGATAAGGAGAGGAAGAGGAGGAAGAAGAGAGGGAAGGAAGAATGAAGGACGTGTCAGGTGCAGCCTGGGTGGGCGTGCCTCCTAAAGAACCACGTGGCTTGTGGCTCCTGTTTCATCTGCTTCCACAGAGGGATCATAGTCACTAAACAACTAATTCCCCCCAGAAGACCAGCTGAACAGCGCCCTACAGAGCCAAGTCATCCGGACATATCTGCTCCATTGTTACCCCAAAGCTACCCCCTGCTGCGGGCAAGCTGAAGACAGCCTAGGTTCTAAATTAAGCACCCAGAACAGAGCCTTAGGAATTCCTCCGCCCGGGCTTTGTCTCAGAGATCTCTGAGGTCCTTTAAGGATAAAGAGTTCCTTAGAGCCAACTTAGAGAGGAGCTGAATGACTTGGAGTGAATCCAACCTGAGAATTCATCAGAATTCCGAGTGGCCTCTCTTACTACCCACCTGCCTCCTCTCTCCCCCTCTTTATTTTAAACTTAAAATCACAGAAACTTTACTGTTGAAAGGTAACTTTCAGTTCTCTTCTCCTTGAGTTTCTGAGGCTTCCAGATCAATATTTCTCATCTCCCCCATATTCTGGAGACATATTTCCCACTGCCTGAGAAACAAGTCTGTTAATAGATATCTTGTCACACTCTTCAATGTGACAATTAAAATTAACCTTAAAAACTAATAAAAGCCAGGTGCAGTAGCTCACGCCAGTAATCCCAGCACTCTGGGAGGTTTGAGGCAGGTAGATTGCTTGAGCTAAGGAGTTCAAGATCAGTCTGAGCAAGAGAGAGACCCCCATCTCTAAAAATAACCAGGCGCCTATAGTCCCAGCTACCTGGGAGGCTGAGGCAAGAGGATCACTTGAGCCCAGGAGTTTGAGGTTGCCGTGAGCTATGAGGACATGGCATTCTACCAAGGTGAAAATGAGACTCTGTCTCAAAAAAAAAAAAAAAAAAAAAGTAAATATAATTTTTGATGAAATATGGTTTATTCACATCCCGGGCTCATTACCCTCTAATGTAGTGAGTTGAATAGTGCTTCCCCTAAAAGGTATATGCACATCCTAACCCCCACTTCCTGCGAATGTCACCTTTAAAGTTAAGAATCTCAAGATGAAATCATGTCGGATTTATGGTGGGTCCTAATTCCAATGACTATCGTCCTTAGAAGAGAAGGTGAGGGGGATGAGAGACAACCCTTGGAAGCCAGGAGCGAGGCCTAGGACGGATTGTCCCTCAGAGTCCCCACAGGGAGCCCAGCCCACTGACACCCTGGTTTGGGTGTGTCGCCTCCAGAGCAGTCAGAGAACAACGTTCTGCTATTTGAAGCCACCGAGCTTGTGGTAATTTGTATGGTGGCCCAGGGACACTAATACATCTCTTCGAGGGGTATCTTGATTTGGGGATGAGGATAGCGAGGGAGGGGGAGGGGTAAGGAACTAGGGTCACATCACCTTGGGCTCAGTGGGGCCACACGTCCTCCCAGGGAGCAGCAGGTGGCCAGTGTGCAGGCCACAGGGGTCCCAGGGCACACAGACCCCCTGACTTCTCTTCACCCCCACTATTTGTGCCCTGTGGACACACTCAACCCACTGCCAGGGGAGCCCCAGAGAGGCATGCATGATATGATTCAGAAGACTGGGTTTTTTTTTTTTTTTTTTTTGAGACAGAGCCTCAAGCACCCTGGGTAGGGTGCCGTGACATCACAGCTCACAGCAACCTCCAATTCCTGGGCTCAAGCGAGTCTCCTGCCTCTGCCTCCCAAGTAGCTGGGACTACAGGCGCCCGCCACAACGCCCGGCCAGTTTTTGGTTGCAGCCATCATTGTTTGGCGGGCCC
>CAUYRH010074309.1:0-13680 GCA_963574655.1 Perodicticus potto
ATACAAATGTTTTCATACAATAACCAAGAAAATCCCATGAAGGTTATGTCGAACAGTTGGATGAAAATATTTCAGATTGTATATGAAGCCAGCACATTGTACCCCATGATTGCACTAATGTACACAGCTATGATTTAATAATTAAAAAAAAAGAGAGAGAGAGACCCTCAGTAACCATGCTCAACAGAACACCAAAAAAAAGAAAAAAACACTTGCTCAACTACTTTTCTCTCATCTCTTTATGTCAACACATATTTTGGGTTTAAAAATGTGGGGGGTTGGCTTGGTTAGTTTATCACAGTCATTCAACAAGAACATATTTTAATGCCTACTGTTTACTTATCATAGGTAAAAGAAATTTACAAAAGTAATACCTTTATTCATTTTTTTCATTTCAGATTAATGTGAATATACTAACAACCCAGGTCACCATATTTGAATTAGGCAGAGTCCCTCTTGTAGTTGAAGAGTGGCACCTTTATAGAAAGCAGCCCCTCTTTGGTTACCTTAATGACAGAGCAGGTGGCTATATGTTGTAGCTTCTTACATATTCCAGATATAAACATTAATTCATGCCTCATCTTCCTGATCACTTACCCAGCAAGTCAAAACGCTGCTTCTCTCTGCCTAGATTAAGGCCAACACATCCCAGCTCTTACCTGTGATCTATTAATTCAAAGACAGAGCCAGGGACAGGGCAAGAACACGTGCCCTGGGGATTCATCTAGCAGACTGTCACTTGTTTTAAGGAATGACAGTCCAATCCCACAGGGAACTCTAATGCTACACATGTATCACCTACATTTTTCACAGTTTGGGAAGGCACTGAGATTAAGTACGTAATTACGTTAGGCTTGGAAATACTTTTGTTATCTAATACGGAGAGTTCCCTCTAATGAAAATAAACTCTGTGAATACACAGATTGACATGTAACAATATAGTGTAGCAGTAATTACAGGCCAATAATTAAGCGCAGTATTAAGAAGTCTCCAGCCAGAATCCAGCTACTTGTTCCCAAGCACCCTTCCTCGCAGTCGAAACCTTTACACACACACACATTCTCACATGCCTTGGGGAAGAGAAACCACACCTGGTTTGATCCTTCTACCCTGGCAAGGCCTCTGTGAAGTTCACTGCTGAGTGCTCTTGCGCTCCCCAGTGGCTAAACTGAAAAGTGCAAGTCATCAACAACTAAAGCAACAAGCATAATCTCCAAGAACTTCTCTCTTCAAACCACGTTAACAGCAAATACCACCAGCTACTCTGTTTGGCTACCAGCCTTTTCTTCCACTTCCTTTGGTCGCCTTCAATATTCCGTAACTTCCGGTGCTTGATCTTTCCCGCTCCTTCTGCACGAGTGGCCTGGGATCCCCTTGGCTGCAAGGTCAAGTGCACATCATGGTATAACTTGACAGCCGTGACTTTGTTTCATTTATCATTGCACTCCCAGCAACAAGTACACTGTCCAGCAGACAGAAGACAAACATTTGTGGAAAAGAAGGAAGACAATTAGGAAAGAAAGGAGTTAGGAAAGGCAACAGGATGTTAGACGGGAAAGAAAAGGAAGAAGCAAAAAACTCTGACATGAGGATTAGGAAATCTGCATATGATCACCCATAACTTGCGAGCCACAGAGCAGGGATTACCCATCCACTGGGCCCAGCTTCTGCATCTGTAAGATTACAGGCCTATAGTCTATGAGCTTTAAGACCCCAGAACCTGTATATTCTAATAGCTTTTAATTTCATACAAGTGCTCGACATGCTTGTGAAAGTCACCACAACAAACCCCATTTCCAATCAGATTTTCCAAAGCAAAGCCTCTGCCTCCTTTAATGGTCTCTACAGATGCCACTTCCCCCCTAATTTTATGCTTCAAAATATTTTTAGAGTTTCATACCAGATATAAATACTAAAATGCAAAATTGTAGAATCTACAAGTGTTATCGAATTGCCATTCTAGAATTATGGTAAGAAATCACTGCAGAAAGAAGTTAGAAACCAACCAAAACTTCTAACAAAGTAGGAACAATACAGGAAACTTACGCATGGTAGGCCACGATAAAGGGCAAGATTAGAGAATAAATGGATGGCACAAAAGTCAGATATGTTAAAGAGATTTCTGTCCGCATCTTGAGGCGGAGGTGGTGAGAGGCAGCGGAATGCAATGTGCTTTGGGAGGGAAGATGTGAAGATGGACAGAGGAATATAATTATAGGGGATGACAGAGATCTTGAGGAAATGCCAGAAAGACCCAAGTTAAAGCAATGACTAGTGTTTGGAAGAAGCCTTCACAGAGTTGACTGCGACTTCAGCTCACGATCCCTGACAACTACCAGTAATAAAGCTATGAAGCGTCTTCTCCATCAATCTTCCTAAGCCAAAGAAAAAGGCATCTCTCCCTTCTAAATTCTAAACATTCTAAAAAGCACCTAGTTGTAACAACATTTCCTCTCAGGACTTAGCACATTTGGTTTGGAGTTCACTACATTTACTTGAACAGCATGTGGACAAAGAGAAGCTCAGTGAAAGGATGCGTCCTACTTAGCTGGGCACAAGCACAACTTAGCATTCTTGTTCTTCAATCTCATGGGACAAAAAACCAATCAATCCACTCTAACTGTGAAAGCTGAACTTTGTCTCTCAAAGATTCACTAATTGAAGCATGGACGCACATTTGGTAGAAAACTTCACTTGCCTGAGACTTTGAGTCAAAGACAATCTGCTTAATACAATTTCTATAATAGAGTATGTAAAGCATGTTCTTTTATTTTTATTTTATTTTATTTTGAGACAGAGCCTCAAGCCGTCACCCTGGATAGAGTGCTGTGCCATCACAGCTCATAGCAACCTCCAATTCCTGGGCTCAAGTGAGTCTCTTGTCTCTGCCTCCCAAGTAGCTGGGACTACAGGAAACCACCACAACGCCCGGCCATTTTTCGGTTGCAGCCGTCATTGTTGTTTGGCGGGCCCGGGCGGGATTCGAACCCACGAGCTCAGGTATACGTGGCTGGCGCCTTAACCCGTTGAGCCACAGACGCCCAGCCAGCATGTTCTTTTAAAATAAAGACATGTGAGTATACCCATTCCCATGTTTCATGACACTTCTAGATTATGAATGTGACTGTGTTTCGGTGACAATACATTCTTTCAACATGTACTTTCTGAGCACTGCACCTATTCTGTGCCAGACACTAACCAGGCTACAACCTGAGATACAGAGAGGGGTAGAAGAGGCTGGGTACAGTGGCTCACGCCTGCAATCCTAGCACTCTGGGAGGCGAAGGTGGCTGAATCATCTGAGCTCAGGAGTTCA
This sequence comes from Perodicticus potto, assembly GCA_963574655.1. Classification (NCBI taxonomy): domain Eukaryota; kingdom Metazoa; phylum Chordata; class Mammalia; order Primates; family Lorisidae; genus Perodicticus; species Perodicticus potto. The sequence continues at coordinate 3,317 of CAUYRH010074309.1, forward strand.
AGATCAGCCTGAGCCAAGAGTGAGACCCCCATCTCCACTAAAAATAGAAAAACTATCCAGACACTATGGCAGGTGCCTATAGTCCCAGCTACTTAGGAGGCGGAGGCAAGAAGATCGCTTGAGCCCAAGAGTTTGAGGTTGTGAGGTAGGATGCCATGGCACTCTGCCTAGGACATAGAGTGAGACTTCATCTTAAAATGTAAATAGATAAAAAATAAAGATGGGCAAAATAGACCTGGTCTGAACTCCTGGTTAAAACACTGTTTAGGAAGTCAGCGCCACTGGCTGAGGTTCACAGTCTCTCATCAGGCATACGAGCCCTCTCTCTGCAATTGTTGTGCTACCTTTAGTAGTTCTGATCATACAGGGAAACCCCAGTTTGCTTAACCTACAAACACAAGTAGACAGCTTGAGTTTTAAAAATCTAATGAGTCAGTGCTTTTCTTGGTCTAGTTTGATTTGGCTGATGCCCTTAAGCTGCTCATAAATAACCCAGAAAGGAAACCTATTTATACCACTGCAAGCAGCTGCAGCTTGTCAAAAATCAATGAATTTACTAAAAATATTGCCTGGGTTTGGTTTCAATTTTGACTTCATCCTGTAAGGTCCTGAATTTAGAGACCAGGTAAGAGCTAATGAATCAGCATCCTTGTACACAACTAACATTCTATCAGTCATCAACTCATTCCTGCACTCATTCATTTTTTTAAATCACTATTTATTGAAAACCTACTATGTTTTATGAGGTGGAGATACACTGGTAAACAAAACAGAGAACCCTACCATGGTGGGATTAAACTCTAGCAGGAGAGAGACAATAAGTAACATAACAAGTAAGTATATAAGATGTTAAATGTAATGATAACTATGAAATAAAATAGAGCAGGTTAGGAGAAATGGAGAGTATGAAGCTTGAGGGGCAGCTAGGAGGCAAGCTAAGATCTCAAAGAAAATGATCAGAGTCCTCACTGAATAAGACTTTAAAGAGATGAAGGACTAAGTCATGCAAAATCTGGGAAAGACATGCAAGGCAAAGGCAAACCACCACTGCAATCTGCAGAGCTAAGACAGGGTGGGCCTGGTGTATTCAAACAAGAGCAAGGAAGCCATTATATGTGGAATAAAGAGACTGAGGTGGGAGAGTATTAAGAGGCGAGGCTTGAGGGGTAACAGAAGGGCAGGTTCTATAGGACCTTGGAAGCCATTTACTTCTAAGGCTTTCAATTTGATTCTCACTGAAACAGAAAGCCACCGAAGAGAGTTTTGGCACTTACAAAGATTAACTTTGCTACATTGAAAAAAAAGATTGTCCACAGAGAATATGTGCCAAGTGCTTGTTTCTAAAGTATACAAAATTATTCCAGTTCAGAACAGTCAATACAATATTGAAGGATAACAAGAACTAATATTACTCAACTCCGAGACCACCTATAAAGCTACAGTAATCAAGTCTTGCTTGGAAAAAGAACAGACAAACAGATCAATTGAATTGAACAGATCAACAGAGAGCCCAGAAATACACCTGCACAAATATAGTTAACTGATCTCTGACCAAAAAGCAAAAGCAACTGAGTACAGAATAGATGATCTTTTCAACAATTGGTGCTGGAACAACTGGGCATCCACATGCAAAAAGAACTAATCTAGGCACAGAACTTAAGCCTTTCACAAAAATTGACTCAAAAGGAATCACAGACCTAAATGTAAAATTCAAAACTATTCAAAACATTTAGACGATAACACCAGAGAAAAGCTAAATGACCTCAGATTTAGTAATAATATTTTAGATGAAAAACCAGTATCATGATTCATGAAAGAAAAGAGAGTCCAGCTGGACTTCATTAAAATTAAAAACTTATGCTCTGCTAAAGACACTGTTAAGAAAACAAAAGACAAGCCACAGACTGAGATAAAATATGTAAATCACGTATCTGGTAAATGGACTAGTATCCGAAAACATACAAAGAACTCTCAAAGAATCAATAAGAAAACAATTCAATTTGAAAGCGAGCAAACAATCTGAACACACTTTGCCAAAGGAAATACATAAAATAGTTGGCAAATAAGCAAATGAAAAGAAGCTCAACATCCCAGGTAATTAGGAAACTGAAAATTAAGACAATGATATACCACTATACCTCTATTAGAACAGCTACTATCTAAAAAGATTACAACACCAGATGCAATGAGGCAAGGATGTGGAGCAAGAGAAACACTCCTTCATTGATGGTAGAAATGCAAAATGGTATAGCTACTTTGGAAGACAGTTCAGCAGTTTCCCACAAAGCTACGCACGGTCTTACCTTACAATCCAGCAATTGCGCTCCCAGGTATCAACCTAAATGACCTGAGGACTTCAGTCCACACAAAAACCTGCAAGGTAATGTTCAAAGCAGCTTTATTCAGAAGCGACCAAGACATCGTACAACATGTGAATGAATAAAATGTGGGCTATTGTTCAGGATTAAGAAGAAATGAGCCAGCAAGCCAAAAAAAGACGTGGAGGAACCCTAAATGCGTATTCCTAAGTGAAAGAAGCCAGTCTGAACAGGCTACATCCTGTACAATTCCAACCACAAGCCCTTCTGGAAAAGGTGAAATTACAAAGACAACAAAAAGATCAGTGGTTGCCAGGGTTAGGGATAAGTAGGTGGAGCACAAAAGCTTTCTAGGGCCATGAAAGTATCCTACACAATACTGTCAGGGTGGACACATGACATTATCAACTTGTCAAAACCCAAATAAAACACCTTACTGTAAAATACGGATCTTAGTAATCACGTATCAATATCGGTGCCTCATTTATAACCCATGTACCCTGTTAATAAGAAGAAAACTTGTGGAGAAGAGGGGGGATGTGGGAAATCTCTGCACTTTCTGTCCAATTTTTCTGTCAACCTAAAATTACTTTAAAAGTCCATTAATATAAAAAATTCATGCCCTCAAAAAGCTTATACCCTTGTTACTTATTATTATACCCTGCCCACTTCCAAAATAGTTAAGATAATACATACAAAAAGGATTATCTAAAAGTAGATATAAAAATATCAAAATCATGTGTAAGAAAATCAAAATTATACCAAAATTTTGGCCCAAGAGTTACTGTTCAGCATTCCCTGACTGACCGCCTTCAGTCAAACCCGTGTTATGCCCTCACTGAACAGGAATCTGTCCTTCAGAGCATGATCTGATCCGTGCCTGCCCCCACATTAGACTCCTTAAGAGCAGATAAAGGAGATTAATGATACAATAGTCGTCAGGAAACTGTCAATTTGGTAAAGAAACTGAAGTACAGAAGAAGTTAAACCAATCAGGAAAGGTTCCAGCTTCAAAATGGCACAGCCAGGATTTCAACAGCTGGTCTGTCTGAGCCCCAGAGCTCATGCCCCAGTAAGTACGATACGGTCACCCGGAGCCCAAGACGCCCTGTTCTTACTTCATGCATCTGCCCAGAGCAAGAGGGCTCAGGTCCATTACCGGATAAAGCAAAAATTCTGCCACACTCAGTCAGTTCATTTGAAATGCTACAACATAATAAGGATTGGAGACAATTAGCTAGGATTTTTCCCAGACTAGCTTTTGCTATACCCTTAAGATGGGAAAGTATAACTTGCTGCCTATAAAAATATAAGCAAAGAAAGGAGCCAAACAAGAATCTAAATTGTCCAATCTAAACTGTTGAGGAGTAAGATAGAAGGTGGAGAAAGGAAAAACCCTATTTACAAAAGTATCTCTTCTAGTAAGTATAAACACAACATCCCCAAATAGCTTAAAAAACAAAAACAAAAAAAACCTCTGATCATTCAATTACTGGGACTACTGGGAGGAAATATAACTCTATTCCTTTTAGATAATACTATCCCTGGAATTGAGAATGGAATTATAAACATTACTCAGAAAACTATGCATTACTTTAGATGTTCATAAATTCTTTCACATAGTGCCCTGGATTTAGGCTACTACTAATCCTCGCACTAGTATGTAGCTAAAATTGTCTGCAAAGAGCAGTTGTCCAGCTGACATTCTGGATCTGTAATGTAATAGTTAGAGAATGTGGTGTCATTTAAGGAGACACTATAATTTCCTATATTGAAAGGAGAGTATTAAAATGTTGCCATAAAATTGCTTCTAATATTTCTAAGTCTGTAAATTATTGCCAAATAAATACAAGAGCCCTGGGTCAAAATACTTAGGCATATGAATTTCTTATATTTCTATTACTGATGATTTATGGCCAAAATGCTGAGACTCCATTTTCCTATCCAAAAAAATTAGAATTTTCTAAACACTGTCATGAACACAAACTGAACACAAGAGCAAAATTAGTCACAACTACAGGACAAAAACTGCATCAAAAACGAGAAATTACTAGCAGTTTTTAAATCATTGCTCTCAGCAAGAACTTAATGAAACCTGTGGCTTTTTCCCCCAAATGTATCTAATACCTGTTTACAAAATTATACCTACAAACTGAGGAAATACCTTAACCTCAGCATTAAAACTTCTGACCTTAGAGGAAAATCTCACATTAGGTTGCATTAAAGAGTCACTAGATTTGTCCTGTGGCCTGTAAGACACTGACCTAGTGACTTTATACATAAAGTAGTAATACTCTAGTGAGAAAATAAAGGAGCACCGGTATTATTAATAAAATGTACTCCAAAAGAAAAATTAGAGCAGAGTAATACCCTAGTACGGGAGGTGTAGGCTATTCCAGGCATTAGGATTGAGTAACGCCAAGAAAGTTGACATTTCAAAAACCTCTTTTAAAACAGATATATTTTTAGACTTTTTTAGCAGACATGTGTTACATAAACAATTATCTGGAGAAACCAAATGTCAAATTTATATATAAAAGTACATAAATTTTCATTGTAATATCTGAATTACTTCATGTAGTAGAAAAGAACAAAAACTACAGCTAATTATCTGCTAGCTGAATCACAGGTATAAGTTTCTTAAAGTACCATTTTTACTGGGATTATACTGTCCATGGCAGGAGGCTGCCTGGTAGAGAATGAACAGCACCGTGCCACAAGTCTGCAGCGTGGGCACCTCTCTCCCTGGCTCTTGGATTTCTCATTCTGGGGACAGGAAGCTGCCACACTGTGAGCCTCTTATTGTCTGGCCAACAGCCCAGCCCACATGGCACGGAGGCCTGAGGACAAGCCCAGGAGCAAGCCTGGGAACAACTGACCAGCCCAGGAGGGCCGTGAGGTAAGTATGACAATTTGTCTTCCACCTAATGGAAGGTCCAAAGCCAGAAACAGTGAGCTAAGCCATTCCTAGACTCCTGACGATCAGATGCTATGGAAGATAATAAATATAGCAGAACCTCCATGGCTGACCACCTCCTTAAGTCGACCTGATTTTCCTGGACTGGACGTGCGCAGGAGACCGAGGTCCTCACGTCGGCCACCTCTACGTGTTCACCAGTTACAGTCTCGTGGGTGGTCAACTTACAGAGCTTCTATTACATTTGCTGATTTAAGCTACTAGGTTTTGGGATAATTTGTGACATAGTAATAGATAACTGACTGAGTTATTTTTTTCATTCTTTTCTCTTTTGAGCCTCTAAGACCTTCTAAGCTATTGATCACGGGATTTATTTAATTCTCCTTTCACCCTGTCTTTTATATTAACCACTTCCTAGACATCAATGTTTTTCATTTCTTCTGTAACAATACAGATTTAGGTCCCGTGTATCTTACCTACTAATTAATAAAAATACCACAAAAGCCCACAGACTGTGCCTCTTAATCAAGAATCCCTAATTCATACATATATTAGGTTTTCAGGCAATGTCAAGGACTTGGGAAGAGCAGACCAGGTTTAAGGTTACAGGGAGGCTGGGTCAGTGAGCAATTTGAGGACCCGCGAGCCTTCACAGCGGGCCGCCTTCTGCTCAGCCCCAGTCAACTGTTACCATGTGAGTTTGTGAGCTCAGTACTGCCAGATTACCTACTTCTCAGGGCAACCTTCATTCTGAATTTTTATGGGATACTTCTCAGTTTTTAATTATTGACTTAAAATTTTTACGTATCAGGAACAAAACATACCTACAGTCTGGATCCAGCCTGCGAGCCACCAATTTCTGTCCCCTGTTCCAGGGGTGTTCAACCTGTAGCCCATACACCACACACTGATTTTGTGAGGACTCTTTTTTATGTTTGGTGTCACCACAAAAAGTATGCATGGACTGTGTGGTTTTTTGGGGTTTTTTTGGCTAATCAGCTTTCATTATTGTTTAAGTATTTCTTTCATTTGTGACCCAAAACAACTTTTATTCTTCCAATGTGCAGCAGAGGAGAAGAAAAGACTTGATACTCCCGTACCTATTCTACATCCTTTTTTTTTTTTTTTTTGACACAGAGCCTCAAGCTGTCACCCTAGGTAGAGTGCTGTGGCATCACAGTTCACAGCAACCTCCAACTCCTGGGCTCAAGCGATTCTCCTGCCTCCACCTCCCAAGTAGCTGGAACTACAGGCGCCCACCACAACACTCAGCTATTTTTTGGATGTGGCCATTGTTGTTTGGCAAGACCAGGATGGATTCAAACCTGCCAGCTCAGGTGTAAGTGGCTGGCGCCTTAGCAGCTTGAGCCATAGGCGCCGAGCCTCTAGTCTACATTAATTCTTTCAAGAATTTTCGCAGGGCTCGGCGCCCATAGCTCAGTGGTTAAGGCACCGACCACATACACCGAGGCTGGTGGGTTTGAACCCAGCCCAGGCCTGCTAAACAACAGTGACAACTGCAACAAAAAATAGCTGGGCGTTGTGGTGGGTGCCTATAGTCCCAGCTACGTGGGAGGCTGAGGCAAGTGAATCGCTTAAGCCCAGGAGTTTGAGGTTGCTGTGAGTTGTGACACTACGGCACTCTACCCAAGGCAACATAGTGAGACTGCCTCAAAAAAATAAAAATAAAAAATTATTTCTCTCAGATTTTGATTCTCCTGCTCACATTTTAATTGTCATCTGTGGTTTGAAACAAACAACTTCATCTGACTTTCACAGACCTCTTCAATCTACATGACCCCAACTTACTTCCCAGCCTTGTAGTCTACTGGAATGTTCTGCTCTAGCAGTCTGGCTTATCCAACACCCTTCAGAAGAGTCCTGTATTTAGTTCCCACCCATGACGCTCCAGCCCCATCCACGCCATATCTACCTCCTAAAACCAAAGTAAATGTCACTTCCTCGGGTAAGACTTGCCTGACTGCCTGGGGCATCTTCTGATGTTCTGGAACAAAGAACAGTGAAGACATTCATTTAGCCATTCAGTGGTTCTTTTACTGCCATCTCGAACCTTTCTTTGTACCTGGCATGTTTATCTTTTCAAACATTTATACTGTTCACTCATCATCCTGCGATACTGTATCTACAATATACCGAATTCAGTTCATTTCAAACCATAATCATAGAACACCTAGAAGTCCTATGTACCATATATTCTGCGTTAAAGATTAGATAAAGACGAAATACAATCCCTGACCTTGTAAGAATTCATAGATTCTTGGGAAAGAAAGAGGCAAACTGCTTCAACAGCATGGCGAGCTAAAGGTTGAAGAAAAATGATACGACAGGAACTGAACTCTCCAGGAAGGACAGAAAGAACACAGGGAAGAAATCATAGTTGAGCTGAGCCAGGAATTATAAACAATTTGACAAAACAAAGAGTCCTCACCCCACCCTCTTCAGCCAAGAAGGATCCTCTAAACAACCCCAGTAGTTTCTGTCAACTCAAACAAAATTGCATCCACTCCCAGCATCATTCACTACTCACGTAACTTTAAGCTGCTTTGTTTATTTAACCTTAAATATCTCCTTATCTGTAAATGGAAGTGTAGCCATCATAATTATGCATACCATGGGTGCCAATAGCTATTTCACTTATTAAACGAAAACAGATCTAAAGCTTCGTAACTTCAAAACAGCAGTACTCCTCAACATAGAACCCAAAACATTTCAATGGCCCAGTGTTCATCTATTGCTTTCTAATACAGCCTCCAATAAAACAAACCAGAGCTCCTTGGAGAAGTGGTTGATTTTAGGGCTGGGGCAGGAAACATAACAAGATGGGCCCAGAACATCTAATAATGTTAGAAAAGTTAGGAAAGCTTCAAAAAAAGAAAGCAATGGGACGTGTCAAAAGCATAGAGGAGCCAACCTGAAAGAGCTCCCCGTGGCCAAAGCTGGAATAATTTCAGCAACAAAACAGAAAACATAATATTGAGGGAGAGAGAAACGGCCTTCGCAGAAGAATCTCAAGTAATTAATGTCGACACTCTGCCCTCAAGGATATGAAGTTTACCTCCCCATCCCAAAGCATGGGCCACACTTAGCGTTTTGCTTGCAAAGAAGAGTGTGTGTAAGGATGGAGACGGGAAGAAACCCAGCAGACACCGCCTCAGTCAGCTCAGCAAGGCTCACGTCACAGGGGCAAGTCATGCTGGGGTCATGTACCGCAGTTTCTCCATGCCAATAGTAAATGGCATAATTCGAGAAATGCAGGAGACACAAGAGCACAAGGCGTTTATGTGTTAAGGAGATCCAACAAATAGGAAGCCCTGTCCCTGCCCAAACTCTGAACCAACTGAGAAATGAAATAAAATAGATAAGAGAAAGAAAAAGGCAAATGACGGAATACCAAAAAAGCCTAAATTAGAGAACACTGCCTCCTAGGGGCAAGTAGGTGGTTTCTGTACCCTGCACCCCATCACTGAACAAACTTAGACCCACCACCCTGCCCCAGTCACTTTCCAGGACAGCCTGTCCCTATAAAATTTACAGCATGGTGGATCAGGCTAAACTGGAAAAGCCTTCTTTGTGACAAAGAAAGAGGGAAAACTGGGTAAGCCACACAAAGCTGTGTTCTAATTTCAAACTCACGAATCAGAATAAGCCCCTTCAACTCCCCCTAGAAAGGCATAGTAAGGTCCAGGCATGGTGGCTCACACCTGTAACCCTAATAGTCTGGGAGGCCAACATGGGTGGACTGTTTGAGCTTGGGAGGTCAAGACCAATCTGAACAAGAGTGAGACCCCATCTCTACTGAAAAAATAGAGAAAAATCTAGCCGGGTATAGTGGTGCATGCCTGTAGTCCCATCTACTCGGGAGGCTGAAGCAAAGAGAATCACTTGAGCCCAAAAGTTTGAGGTTGCTGTGAGCTATGACGCCAGAGCACTCTACATAGGGCAACAGAGTGAGACTCTATCTCAGATGAATGAATGAATAAATAAATAAATAAACAAACAAATAAATAAATGTACAAGAAGAACCTCATGTACACCAATGAGGTTTCTACTACATAAAGCAAAATTTTAGGAATGAATTAGCAGCATTTCCCCCACAAGGTAAGAGTAAATCAAAATTCATTTAGGAGAGGGCGGAGCAAGATGGCGGCCGAGTAACAGCTTCCTTGCAACTGGGTACGGTGAGACTGGGGAGAGAGGACTTCAGGCATCTCTGGCAGGCAGGATCTGCCCAGAAACTTCCCTTTGGGGACACAGGGAGACAGCGTGAGACTTCTGGACACGCTGAGGAAGTCAAAAGCGGCGGAGATTGGCTGTTGAAGTTATAGGAGTCGATTCCTGCATACATCATTCACGAGTAAAATCCTGGAACCCTCCATCTTCAACAGAGGCAGACGGTAAAGACAGCCAACCACAGACCACCTACACTTGTGAGCCAAAAGAAAGTTTGAAGTGATTATTCAGGAAACAGCAAAAAAATTCCTAATATGGTTTTCTTTTACCATCACTGAATAAGTGCTTCTGACCTGATGCTGCTCTACCTTTGCCTATTACTGATTATACTAATCAGATTTGTGTTTCCCAGAAATGTCATCAAGCCACGTGCAATAAAGATGGTTCCAGTCCATGAACCCCTGTATCACTCTCCCTCCGGAGAAACCCTAACTGCCCGCTTCTATCATCGCCCAATTCAGCAGGAAGCAGTTAGATCGAGTCTTCGCCCCTTTTCCCTAACAGCAGTTAGGGTTTCTACTCGGAGAGGGAGAATTGATGCGGGACATTTGGTGCCCTGGCCAGCTCAGGGGAGCTGGCGGACCTGCAAGGAGGGGGACCTCCAACCCCCACCGGAGGCTCCAATAGCCAAAAAGGCCGGACAACTGCCGAGGAAACACCTGTGCCTTGGTGCCTCCTTCACTTTGCACTTGGGACTAAAAGTGGAATCCCCATTTCCTATGCCTAGGTCAGTTTCATGTGAATTTCCTGGGCCTCAATTCCATGAATGGACTGTGTCCATTCATTGATGCATTCATTCACTTTGCCCCGGAGGGGACTGTGTTCATTCATTGATACATTCATTCACCTTGCAAAAAAAAAAAAGAAGTATATCTATT
>CAUYRH010074310.1:0-26139 GCA_963574655.1 Perodicticus potto
CTCTAGTCCCAGCTACTTGGGAGGCAGAGGCAAGAGACTCGCTTGAGCCCAGGAATTGGAGGTTGCTGTGAGCTGTGATGCCACGGCACTCTACCCAGGGCGACAGCTTGAGGCTCTGTCTCAAAAAAAAAAAAAAAAAAAGAAAGTTTGATAGAATTCTGGTGTGAAGCCACCCAGATCAGGGCATTTTTTTTGTTGGAAGGATTTTTTATTTGTTTTCTTTTTTTTATTTCGTTGCTTATTTTTTCTTTCTTTATTTCTTTTTTTTTGTTGTTGAGACACAGTCCCACCCTATACCTCTGAGCAGAGTGCAGTGGTGCACTGGGTGTGGTAGCTCACTGCAACTCCTGACGTGGGCTGTAGGCATCCCAATGCCTCAGCCTCCAGAAGCACGCTGGGATTACAGCCGCTCACTGTGGTGCCCAGCTGGGTTTTTCCATTTTTTTCATGAGTCGGGATCTCACTCTTGCTCAGGTGAGTCTCAAACTCCTGAGTGCAAGCAATTCTCCCTCCTCAGCCTCCCACAGTGCTGGGATTCTAGGAGTGAGCCACTGTGCCCAGGAGTTGGAAAATTTCTTATTGTTTATTTGACCTCAGTGCTTGAAATTGGTATGTTCTTGGCTAAGTCTAGGGAGAAGGTGTGATTCCAAATACTGATCCATTTCTTTCACATTGTCAAATTTCTGGACATAGAGTTGCTGGTAGTATTCAGAGATGATCTCTTGTTATCTCTGTGGCATCAGTTTTGTTTTGTTTTGTTTTTTTGAGACAGAGCCTCAAGCTGTCACCCTGGAGAGAGTGCTATGGCATCACAGCTCACAGCAACCTCCAATTCCTGGGCTCAAGCGAGTCTCCTGCCTCCGCCTCCCAAGTAGTTGGGACTACAGGCGCCCGCCACAACGCCTGGCCATTTTTTGGTTGCAGCCATCATTGTTGTTTGGAGGGCCCGGACTAGATTCAAACCTGCCAGCTCAGGTGTACGTGGCTGGCGACTTAGCCCATTGAGCCACAGGCGCTGAGCCTGTGGCATCAGTTTTAATTTCCCCTTTATCATTTCTGATTGAGGTTGCTAGAGATTTTACTTTTCAATTTCTCGTTAGTCTGGCCAAAGGTTTATCTATTTTATTTATTTTTTCAAAAAGCCAACTCCTTGTTTCATTAATTTTCTGTATGATTCTTTTGTTTTCAATTTCATTGATCGGATTTAATTTTGGATATTTCTTTTCTTCTGCTGGGTTTGGGCTTAGATTGTTCTTCTTTTTCCAATTCCATAAGATGGCTTGTGAGTTTGTTGATGCGCTCTCTTTCTGTTTTTCGAATGTATTACTTTCGAATGTATCCCTCTCTGTTCCCATCTCCTGATAAAGCGATAAATTTTCCTCTCAGAATTGCTTTTGCAGTACCCCACAGGTTTTGGTAGTTTGTGTCTTCATTGCTGTTATGCTCAAGGAAGTTAAAGATTTCCTGTTTTATTTCTTCCTGCACCCAACTGTCATTCAACAGAAGGTTGTTTAATTTCCATGCATTTGTGTGAGGTTGAACGTTTCTGTTGGAGTTGAGTTCCACCTTTAGTGCCTGGTGGTCTGAAAAAATACAAGGTAAAATTTCAATTCTTTTGATTTTCTTGAGGTTTGTTTTGTGTCCTAGGATATAATCAATTTTGGAGAATGTTCCATGGGCCGATGAGAAGAATGTATATTCTTTATCTGTGGGATGGAATGTTCTATAGGCATCTATCAAGCACAGTTGTTCTAGGGTCTCATTTAAGTCCCTTATATCCTTGTTTAATTTCTGTTTTATTTTATTTTATTTTATTTTATTTTTTTTGAGACAGAGCCTCAAGCTGTCACCCTGGATAGAGTGCCACGGCATCACAGCTCACAGCAACCTCCAATTCCTGGGCTCAGGCGAGTCTCTTGCCTCCACCTCCCAAGTAGCTGGAACTACAGGTGCCCACCACAATGCCCGGCCATTTTTTGTTTGCAGCCGTCATTGTTGTTTGGCGGGCCTGGGCTCGATTTGAACCCGCCAGCTCAGGTGTATGTGGCTGGCGCCTTAGCCCATTGAGTCACAGGCGCTGAGCCCTTGTTTAATTTCTGTTTGGAGGATTTGTCCAGCTCTGTAAGAGGAGTGGTTTATTTTTTATTTTTTTTTATTTTTTTGAGACAGAGCCTCAAGCTGTCACCCTGGATAGAGTGCCTTGGCATCACAGCTCACAGCAACCTCCAATTCCTGGGCTCAAGTGAGTCTCTTGCCTCCACCTCCCAAGTAGTTGGGACTGCAGGCGCCCGCCACAATGCCCGGCCATTTTTTTGGTTGCAGCCGTCATTGTTGTTTGGCAGGCCCAGGCTGGATTCGAACCCGCGAGCTCAGGTGTATGTGGCTGGCACCTTAGCCCGCTGAGCCACAGGTGCTGAGCCATGAGGAGTGTTAAAGTCCCCTGTTATTATGGTATTATAGGATATCATATTGCTCAGACTGAGTAAGGTCTGTTTCAAGAACCTAGGAGCATAAATATTTAGAATTGAAACATCTTCTTGTTGTACTTTTCCCTTGATCAATATAAAGTGACCATCTTTGTCTTTTTTGACTTTAGTTGCTTTAAATCCACATGTATCAGAAAATAAGATTGCAACTCCTCTTTTCTTCTGAATTCTGCTTGCCTGAGAAATTGTCTTCCAACCCTTAACTTGGAGTTTTAATTTGTCTTTTGAAGCTAGGTGTGTTTCCTGTAGACAGCAAATGGATGGCTTGTGTTTTTTAATCCAGTCAGCCAATCTATGCCTCTTCAGTGGGGAATTCAAGCCATTCACATTTATTGAGATAATTGATAAGTGTGGTAGTGTTCTATTCATCTTATTTTGTGAGAGTCCATTGCTTAGTATCTTTTGCATCAGTGTGGAAGTTAGGTTCTGTCCTTTAATTTCTGAGTTCTTACTTTGCTGTTGGTCCATTGTGATGGTCAGTGTGTAGAACAGGTTGAAGTATTTCCTATACAGCTGGTCTTGTTGTGGCGAATTTCCTCAATGTTTGTATATCAGTAAATGATTTGATTTCTCTGTCAATTTTAAAGTTTAGCTTCACAGGATATAGAATTCTGGGCTGGAGATTGTTCTGTTTAAGTAGATTAAAGATAGATGACCATTCTCTTCTTGCTTAAAAAGTTTCATTAGAGAAGTCTGCAGTCACCCTGATGGATTTGCCCCTGTAGGTCAACTGGCGCTTACTCCTGGCAGCTTGAAGAATCTTTTCTTTTGTCTTGACTTTGGAAAGGTTCATCACAATGTGTCTTGGGGAAGCTTGGTTAGAGTTTAGGTGACCTGGGGTCCGATATCCCTCTGAAAGGAGTATGTCAGAATCTTTGGTGATATTTGGGAAATTTTCATTTATAATATTTTCTAGTATGGCTTCCATTTCCCTGGGGCATTCTTCTTCCCCTTCTGGGATACCTATGACTTGTACATTTGAAGCTTCATAAAGTCCCATAATTCTGTCAGTGAACATTCTGCTTTCTCTCTCTTCTTTTCTACCTCTTTGACTATCTGAGTTATCTCAAGAGCTTTGTCCTCTATCTCTGAGATTCTTTCTTCTGCATGGTCTAATCTGTTGTTGATACTTTCTATTGCCACTTGCCAGTTCTCCACTGCTTTTGCCTTCCTCATAGGGTCCAGAAGTCTCACGCTGTCGCCCTGTGTCCCCAAAGGGATGTTTCTGGGCAGATCCTGCCAATTGGAGATTCCTGAAGTCTTCTCTCCCCAGTCTCACCGTGCCCAGTTGCAAGGAAGCTATTACTCGGCTGCCATCTTGCTCTGGAACCTCAAAATTCAGCTATTTTGGCTTGGTACCTGTGGCTCAATGGGCTAAGGCGCTAGCCACATACACCTGAGCTGGCGGGTTTGAATCCAGCCTAGGCCTGCCAAACAACAATGACAGCTGTAACCAAAAAATGGCTGGGCATTGTGGCGGGTGCCTGTAGTCCCAGCTACTTGGGAGGTGGAGGCAGGAGACTCACTCAAGCCCAGGTATTGAAGGTTGCTGTGAGCTGTGATGCCACGGCACTCTATCCAAGGTGACAGCTTGAGGCTCTGCCTCAAAAAAAAAAAAAAAAAAAAAAAACCTTTCAGCTATTTTTACAGACAGGGTCTCACTCTTCTTAGCCTGGCCTCAAACTCTGAGCTCAGGCAATCTGCCCACCTCAGCCTCCCAGAGTGCTAGGATTACAGGTGTGAGCCACTGCACCTGGCATGTATATCCATTTTTAAGATAGAAACTCCATGACATGGCATAGTTAGGATTCAATTACAATTAATTGCAATAGAACCTACATAGTTGACTACCTCCCTACACTTACCACTTCGTTATGTTGACCTAATTTTCATAGACTAGACATGCACCACATGTACATATCAGTACAGTAAGCCTAGTTCCTTATATTGACCACCACTGTATGTTGTCCAGTTTGTTACAATCCCTTGGGTCGTCAACTTACAGAGGCTCTACTGTACTATTATCTATATTTTGGCTTCAATTGACTTATCAGTTGTTCACTATTAGCAATCAGATTCCATGATATATTTAATACCATTCATTCCTTCATTTAGCAATTTATTAAGTGCTTTTTATATGCTAGAAATTGTGCTAGATCTTAAGTTTATAGATAACACTAAAATACTTCTTGTGCTGCAAAGGTTAGTGAGAAGGATAAACATAGAAAAGACTCAATTTAGTAATACAATGCTATGGATGCACAGTACAAAAAGCAGCAGACAAGATCACTTACAGGAGATACACTTGAGCTGAATCTTAAAAGTGAATTTGGAGGCTGGGCGCGGTGGCTCACACCTATAATCCTAGCACTGTGGGAGGCCAAAGCAGGTGGATTGGTCGAGCCCAGGAGTTCAAGACCAGCCTGAGCAAGAGCAAGACCCCATCTCTAAAAAATAGGCATTGAGGTGGGCACATATAGTCCCAGCTGCTTGGGAAGTTGAGGCAAGAGAATCACTTGAGCCCAAGAGTTTGAGGTTGCTGTGAGCTGTGATGCCAGGGCACAGCATCACAGGGGCAACAAAGTGAGACTCTGTCTCAAAAAAAAAAAAGTGAATTTGGAGTCAGACAAGAGGCTGGGTATTCTAAGTATAGGGACCTGTGGGAAGGCATCGACAAACAGGAGACAGTTATATAATATAGACATAAGAAATGGCATGAAATTTCATTTAATACAGTTGTGGAAATCTATTAAATATTCCAAGACCTTTTGAATCAATTAAAAACATTTTGGTTTACTTAAAAATGGGAAAAAGAATAACTGAACTTTGAACTATTTTATATCAATGAATGCATGAAAAACAATTTGAAATGCAAATACACTTTCTTGAAGATTAGGGGTAAGAAGTATCATGCAATAATAAATATGTGAAAATGTTTATTTCCTGGGACATCTTTGTACCAATCAGGGTAAGGCACAATCACTTGATACTAGGATTTATTGCAGTAGCTTCAGGACCAAAGTAAAGGATTGTCTAAAGGGTCTTTGAAAACAGCCATCAGTATCATTTGATTTGCATTTAAAAATTTTTCTTTTAGCCTAAACATATGAGTAGCTTAGTAATAAGTCACCTTTTCATCTATGAAAAGTATGTGATTTTTCACAACATAAAATAGCCTCTGCCTATGTTATTTTTGGTCCAGTCTTATGATTCTCACTGCCACACCACCCACACCACCCTAGTTGGGCAACCAAGATTTACTGTAATGTTTGCAACACAGCAGATTGTACTGTCACCACTCACTGCATATAGGAGCCGAAGAAAGAGGATGCTACTGTCCTCTCCCAGAGGAGAAATTCAGGTTCTAACCTAAAGGGAGAAATTAAAAATAGCAAAGAAGGGACAGATTTGAGACCCAGGAGGAGAAAGGAATCCTATCTTTGTGACAAATGAGATGTGAAGGTTAGGGAAGCATTAAGGACAGTTCTATAACTTCAAAGTTTCGGATATGGGGAAATCATTTGTATGGTGACACCATTAACTGAGTTTCAGTATATACGAGAAGCAATAGGTTTCCAATAAATTTGGGAATAGGGTTATGGAAGTCAGGAGAGAAGTTAGGATTAAAGATAGAGATTAGGAATTATTGACATGTATACAATACTTGAAATCTGGATCCAGACCATGGATATGGATGAGATCAGAGATGGAAAGCATATGGAATGGAATAAGAAGAGAAGAGGACCAAAGAGACCCTAATGGTCAGAGGTTGGGTAACCAATAATAAAGGAAGGGTGAATAGCCTGAATAACAAGAGAATTAGTGTTCTGGAAATCTAAGAGAATGAGAACTTCAAGAAGTAAGAGCTTGGCAGTGTTATCAAATGCTTCAAAAGGATAAGTTAAATTAGAACTGAGAACTTGGTAGCAGGTGAATTTAGAACAATTTCAGTGAAGTAGAGATGGAAATTGGCCTATATTAGGTTGAGGGATGAGGCCAAGGAGGAAGATGGGAAGGAACTTCAGAGTTGATAAAACCAAGCAAAGGAATTGTGATAGTTTTAGGCTGAGGAGGGCTTATTTCTATCCTGAAAGAAAAAAGCCAGAGGAAGAATTGATGGAAGAATGAGGCAGGAAGAGGAAATAAGTATAAATGAGTTGGTAACTATAAAGGGGTAATTGCCTCCTGTTCATAGAGGGAATAAAATCAAGGCCACTACTGAAAGTGAGGCAGAGTACTGATGTGATGGGGAGTTTCAGGAGAAGAGTGAATGTCTGGAAAGGTGGCGGGGAGCTGGCAAGGGGCAGGTGATAGGGATAGAATTGTTAAGAGTAGGTCTTTCATTTTTTGCGACAGAGTCTCATTTTGTCCCCCTGGGTAGAGTGCTGTGGCATCATAACTCACAGCAACCTCAAACTCCTGGGCTCAAGCAATCCTCTTGCTTCAGATAGCTGGAACTGCAGCTGCTCGCCACAACACCTGGCTATTTTTTAGAAACAGTGTCTCATTGTTGGTCAGGCTGGTCTCCAACTAGGGAGCTAAAGCAATCCACCTGCCTCAGCCTTCCAGAGTGCTATCATTACAGGCGTGAGCCACAGCACCCATCCCAGGAGTAAGTCTTGATGAAGCATTTAGTGAGTTGACTACCAGTGAAAAAATGTCTATGACTACAGAAAGTCACAGTCTGCTTTGTCCGCCTGCCTCACTTCCTAAGTTGGTAGGGCACAGAGCCCAGAAGGATCCAGCATAGGCAGACCAGCAGAAAAAAAGGCAGGTGATGAAGAGCTGAAGGGAGGGTATGGCTGCCAAGTGAAGGGAGGCCCTGCAAAGAAAACATTTTGAAAGGGGTTTTTAAGTCTGTAAATGAAAACACTGCTTTATGGGCTGAAGCTGTGACATATTTCACTCCTAGACTGGCTAATAGCTTAGTTTTTTTTCTTTTTTTGCATTTTTTGGTCAGGGCCAGGTTTGAACCCACCACCTCCAGTATATGGGGCTGGCGCCCTACTCCTTTGAGCCACAGGTGCCTCCCGAGCTTAGTTTTGAATTAGCCCTACAAACAGCAACTGTGAACACAACCTAGACTTCTGGAGCAATTACTTCATTGCCTTTAATCTAAAGTGACATCATAGCAAACCCACATTACTATGTGTACTAAAGTGACATCATGCAAACCCACGTTACTATGTGCATCACCTCTCGATCTGGAGGTGATGCACTTTTTGAGGGGAACTACCAGATGAGAATAGACTCACCTTTTTTTTTTTTTTTTTTTTTGTAGAGACAGGGTCTCACTTTATCAGGGCCGTGGCGTCACACAGCTCACAGCAACCTCAACTCCTGGGCTTAGACGATTCTCTTGCCTCAGCCTCCCGAGCAGCTGGGACTACAGGTGCCCGCCACAATGCCCGGCAGTTCAGCCGAGGCCAGATTTGAACCCTCCACCTTTGGTATATGGGGCCGGCGCCCTACTCGATGAGCCACAGGCGCTGCCCAATAGTCACATCTTAAGTGGCTTGTAAGTACCTGTGGAGTAAGGTTGTTACTGAGAAAAACCACTGCACTTGCCAAAACAGCCTTCCAGGAGCTTGACCTTCAAGCGTTGCCTTTATTGTTTTGCTTGCAGGTCTTGGCATCTCTTCCGCTTTGTCCTTCAGCTGCATGACCTCTGTTTTCAAACTCAGCTGGTAACTCCATTTTATTTTATTTTTTATTTTTTTTTTTTGTAGAGACAGAGTCTCACTTTATCGCCCTCGGTAGAGTGCCGTGGCGTCACACAGCTCACAGCAACCTCCAACTCCTGGGGTTAGGCGAGTCTCTTGCCTCAGCCTCCCGAGTAGCTGGGACTACAGGCACCCGCCACAACGCCTGGCTATTTTTCTGTTTTGTAATTCGGCCGAGCCTGGGTTTGAACCCTCCACCTTCGGTATATGGGGCCGGTGCCCTGCTCGATGAGCCACAGGCGCCCCCTGGTAACTCCATTTTAATTGTAATTGTGTTGACACATGAGCAGAATAGACACAACCAGTATTAGATATTAGGTTAAGATAAGAGGAACATTTCAAGTTGTGTTAAATAAGTTTTTTTTAGGACAAATATTTATTTTTATTTTGCTTGATAATTCAGCTCATCTATCTATGTGTGTATATATATATATATATATTTTTTAAGGCTTGTACGAAAGGCCTTTATTGGTGGGGAAGCTGCAGAGCAGCATTAAGGAGGAGGGGGGAGAGAGAGAGAAGACACGGGGGGGGACAGGTGGGAGAGGAGAAGAGAAGTGAAGAGAGAGCCTATGTATCTAATTTTTAGGTAATCGAGAGTCACATGCAGTTGTAAGAAATAAGGCAGTGATTCTGTGTACATTCTTCCCAGTTTCCCTCTAGTCCGTCCAACTTTTTTTTATAAAGTCAGTCTGCAGCTAGTGTGTCCTGGTAACTACAGATTGGACTTCACTGTGTCGGATTGGCCTTGTGAAGGCTTTGTGACATTTTCTTCCCTTTATAGCTCACAATTATCATATCCACCAATCACCTCAGAGTTTAACAATAGCAGTGCTAATTTTAAATTAGTACAACTTCAATATATTTTTTTTTTTTTTTGAGACAGAGCCTCAAGCCGTCACCCTGGATAGAGTGCTGTGGCATCACAGCTCACAGCAACCTCCAATTCCAGGGCTCAAGCGATTCTCCTGCCTCTGCCTCCCAAGTAGCTGGGACTACAGGCGCCCGCCACAATGCCTGGCCTATTTTTGGTTGCAGCCGTCATTGTTGTTTGGCGGGCCCAGGTTGGATTCGAACCCGCCAGCTCAGGTGTACGTGGCTGGCGCCTTAGCCCGTTGAGCCACAGGCGCCGAGCCCAACTTCAATATTATTATGTTGACTATTCCAAAGCCTCTTAATTGGCAACCTTGACTTGACATTTGGAAAGGACAATTAAATTTTTTTTTTTTTTTTTTTTTTTTTAGAGACAGAGTCTCACTTTGTCATTGTCAGTAGAATGCTGTGGCGTCACAGCTCACAACAACCTCCAGCTCTTGGGGTTAGTGATTCTCTTGCTTCAGTCTCCTGAGTAGCTGGGACTAGGGGCACCTGCCACAACGCCCGGCTATTTTCTTGTTGCAGTTTGGCCAGGGCTGTATTTGAACCCACCACCCTGGGTATACGGGGCTGGCACCCTACTCACTGAGCCACAGGTGCTGCCCTGACAATTAAAATATTAAAAAGAGGCTTGGCATCCGGGACTGGCGGGTTTGAATCCAGCCTGGGCTTGCTAAACAACAATGACAACAACAACAACAAAATAATAGGTGAGTATTGTGGTGGGCGCCTGTAGTCCCAGCTACTTGAGAAGCTGAGTCAAGTGAATCACTTAAGCCCAAGAGTTTGAGGTTGCTGTGAGCTATGATGCCGCTAGCACTCCACCGGACAACATAGTGAGATTCTATCTCAAAAATATATATATTAGGGCAGCACCTGTGGCTCAAAGGAGTAGGGCACTGGTCCCATATGCCAGAGGTGGCGAGTTCAAACCCAAACCCTGCCAAAAACTGCAAATAAAAAAAATAGTAGTAAATATATATATGTAATACACACATATATATATTTACTACTATTTTTTATTTGCAGTATGTATATATATACACACACATATATATATGTTTACTACTTTTTTTTTATTTGCAGTTTTACATATATATATATAAACACACACATATATATAAAATGGAGGGACCCAGAATCTGAATGAGCCTTACGTAGTACTGCCATGCAAATTTTATTATTGGCTCCAAGCTCAATAATCAGTCCAGATTTGAACTGGTGCGCCTGGGTTTTTTGTTTGTTTATTTGTTTTTTGAGACAGCGTCTCAATTTGTCGCCCCCCCATGGAGTGTCATGTCATCACAGCTCACAGCAACCTCTAACTCTCAGGCTGAAGTAATTCTCTTGCCTCAGCTTCCGAAGTAGCTGGGACTACAGGCGCCCTCCACAATGCCTGGCTATTTTTAGAGATGGGGTCTCGCTCTAGTTCAAGTTGGTCTCGAACTCGAGATCTCAGGCGATCCACCCACCTCGGCCTCCCAAGTGCTGCGATTACAGGTGTGAGCCACCGTGCCCTGCCCCACCTGGGGTTTTTTAAATTAGAGTGGTTGCCCACTATAGCCCCCCATCTCTTGGGTCACTCCCAAGGCTGGGCCAGCACCTGATAAGTTTCTGCAGGAATAGCTATAACTCCTGTGCAAGTGATCACGTTCTTTTTCTTATTTCATGGCAAAGCAATGAGCACCTTTCCCCACAAACAACCTTATGAAACTCCTCTTTCTCTGTATGGTCTCTGCTCATATCCTGAAGCCTAACTACTTTGTCCTCATCCCTGGGACCCTGTGTCTCACCTCAGTCTGACCAGAGCCCTCTCAAACCCTCCTCTCCCCTCTCCTCTGCAAGTATGTCCCCCCATCTCTCATCCTTGTGTCCTTGGCACTGACATCTTCAACCTGCTACCGGTCCACGTGTGCACTGACATGGCTCTGGTTCTCCCTGCTTCTTAGATGTCTTTTCTAGTCTGACTGCTGTGTCTGTCTGCTGCACTTGCCTGTTCCTGGTCTCTGACTCCTCTTCTGCTTGTCCCATCAGTGTTGGTGCCGCCAGGAATTCTGACTTGGGCTCTCTTCATAAGGTACCCCCATCCCCTCCCGATGCTTCCCCTCACTCCACCCATGACTATCTTCTATGGTGAGAATGCTGTGCAGTTTCTTTTCCTAGAGGTCTTCAAAATAGGAGAAATCTCCCTTGAGAGTAGCATGAAATTTATGGGAAAGCCTACCTGAAGGCAAAATATTCAACCTAGAAAGCCAAGATAACAATGGGATCTGAAAATGGAGAGCAAAAGGATAGCTGACCTACATGCGGAAAATAACTCAGAGATTGATGTAAATAGTCTCTGAAGGCACTTTCTAAATCCTCTGAAGGAAAATTCAGAGTGTGAAATGTCTCCTAAAAAGACCTGGGATGCTAAAATGCTAGGGGGTTTTATTGTTTTTGTTTTTTTCAGAGACAGAGTCTCACTCACTTTATTGCCCTCGGTAGAGTGCTGTGGCGTTACAGCTCACAGCAACCTCCAGCTCTTGGGCTTAGGCAATTGTCTTGCCTCAGCCTCCTGAGTAGCTGGGACTACAGGTGCCCACCACAATGCCCGGCTATTTTTTTGGTGTAGTTTGGCCAGGGCTGGGTTTGAACCTGCCACCCTCGGTATATGGGGCTGGTGCCCTACTCATTGAGCCACAGGCGCTACCCACAATGCCAGGTTTTATCATGCACATCTCCCATTGGACTGCACCGATGGTTCTCTTTTGAGTGTAAGACACCTGGCTGAAGACCAGACTCCTCCTTCAGGCAGACGAATTCTTAGAAGCTCCAGGGTAATACAAAAGCTTGGGAAGAACTCAGCACTCCTGTTCCTCCAAAAGACTTCTCATTATGCCAAACACTTGCCCTGACCACCCTCTATCTCTCTCTGCTGCCACCACGTATTCACCATGGATGTAGCAACTCTATGAGGGTACGGGAATACAAAACAGAAAACCTCATCACATGACTATGTAGTTTCACTCATATCCTCATCCCCAATCACTAAACGGGGTTCATCTTTCTTCATAGGTTAGCCAAATGAGAATGTTATTTCTGTTGGTTCTTTGCAGGCTCCTTTACTCACCATCCTAGTATTAACTTAGGAATGAGACAGGAGACGCCACCACTGTTGAGAGGGTGTCCTGGCTCTAACCCCTTCCGAGTCGTGACCAGGTCCAGCTTTAATGGGATTTGCTGCCTGCAGAGGGCGTTGAGGGTTGAAGAGCAATGTTGCTCTTTCATTATCCCTCTCCAGGGCCAAGTTAAATTCCAGAGACCCACATACAGTGGGGATTTTTGTTTTCTTTCTTTCTTCCATCCCCAGTCCAGTGGTGGCAGAGCTCAAAGAGTAGTCTGTTCTGGGGAAAAGACGGCGTCTGCCTCTCTCTCAAACCAGCCCTGATCAAATCCCAAGCAGCCGGTCCTTAGATAACACAGCTGAGAAACCCGAAGCCAGCAGCTCTGCCTCTCATCAGTGCCCAGCATCACCGTCTGGAAACTGAGACCTGCTGCTGAGATGCCACAGTGATTGAGTGTAAAGTGCCAGGGCTGGGGTTCTCTCGCCGGAGTTTATGGCTTGGACCTATGAACTTAGACAAAGAAGGGTTTCAGAAAGTCTGTCTGGGTGTGAGCACCTGAGCTGTTCTGCAGCACACTGCACATGCCCTGGGCTTTCCGACCATTGTTCTTCCCTAGAAGGTCGTAAGGTAGGTTAACACAGCCACGCCATCTACTCTCCTGGGCTACCTATGGTGTTCCCAGCAAGTGAGTGGGTTCAACTGTGTTTGAGGAAAGGGAAGGAGCATCCATATTCCACTTCTGTTTTATTAGGGGAAGGCATCTTTAAAAGACTGAGCTTTAGAGGAAACAGAGCCTCACAGGAATGGGGAGTAAGAACGTTGTCCATTATTACGGTGAATGACATTTATTGAATGACTTTTTTTTTTTTTTTTGAGACAGAGTTTCACTTATTAACTCTTGGTAGAGTGCCATAGCATCATAGCTCACAGCAACCTCCAACTCTCCTGGCCTTAGGCGATTCTCTTGCCTCAGCCTCCCAAGTAGCTGGGACTACAGGCACCCACCACAACGTCCTGCTGTTTTTTGGTTGCAGTTTGGCCGGGGCTGGGTTTGAACCCACCACCCTCAGTATATGGGGCCAGCTGGCGCCTTACCCACTGAGCCACAGGCACTGCCTGTTATTGAATGTGACTTTTGGGCTGGATGCTCTAGAAAGAGGACAGATTACAGAATGAAGAAAAAGTGTGGTCATTGGCAAGCCCAGTTAAGGGCCGGAGAAACTGTGAAGTCTTGAGGGAAAGAGTTTCTTTCTTTTCTTTCCTTTCCTCCCTCCCTTCCTCCCTCCCTCTCTTTCTCTCTCTCTCTCTGCTCTCTTTCTTTCCTGATAGACTCTCACTCTATTGTCCTGGGTGCAACGTTGTAGCATCAGTCTAGCTCATAGCAACCTCAAACTCTTGGGTTCAAGTGATTCTCCTGCCTCAGCCTCCTGAGCAGCTGAGACTGTAAGTGCCCACTACCATACCTGGCTAATTTTTCTATTTTTTTTTTTTTTGAAAGCTGTTGCCCTAGGTAGAATGCCGTGGCATCATAGCTCACAGCAACCTCCAACTCTTGGGCTCAAGCAATCTTCTTGCTTCAGTTTTTCTATTTTTAGTAGAGACAGGGTCTCAGTTTTGGTTAGGCTGGTCTCAAACTCCTGAGCTCAGGCAATCCACTTCCCTCAGCCTCCCAGAATGCTGGGATTACAGGCATAAGCCACTGCCCCTGGGTAATTTTTCTATTTTTAGTAGCGATGAAGGGTCTTGCTCTTGCTTAGGCTGGTCTTGAACTCCTGCACTCGAGAGATCCTCCCACTTCAGCCTCCTAGAGTGCTAGGGTTACAGGTGTGAGCTCCGGTGCCCAGCCTGAAAGGGTTTCTTTCTCTAGGATGAAAGACTAGAAATAGGAAATCCAACATCAGTCAGAGAAACCTAGATATCAACAGCCTCCCATATCTCAGTGGTTAGGGCACTGGCCACATACATGGAGGCAGGCGGGTTTGAACCCAGCCTGGGTCTGCTAAACAACAATGACAACTGCAACCAAAAAAAATAGCCGGATGTTGTGGCGGGTGCCTATAGTCCCAGCTACTTGGGGAGGCTGAGGCAAGAGAATTGCTTAAGCCCAAGAGTTTGAGGTTGCTCTGAGTTGTGATGCCATCGTACTTTACTGAGGGTGACATAGTGAGACCCTGTCTCAAAAACAAAAGGAAACAGAAAATACTGAGAAAACCCTCAGAGCTGCAGAAGGTGGTGCCAGAGAGCCAAGGCATAGAAGAAAGCTGCCAATCCTCCATTTGTACAGCCTCCTGAGGCACAGTGTATACCTATGTGTGTTCAAAGTCATAGGAACTTTTTTTTTTTTTTTTTTTGAGACACAGCCTCAAGCTGTCACCCTGGATAGAGTGCTGTGGCATCCCAGCTCACAGCAACCTCCAATTCCTGGGCTCAAGCGAGTCTCCTGCCTCGGCCTCCCAAGTAGCTGGGACTACAGGCGCCTGCCACAACGCCTGGCCATTTTTTGGTTGCAGCCGTCATTGTTGTTTGGCGGGCCCGGGCTGGTTTTGAATCCGCCAGCTCAGGTGTACGTGGCTGGCGCCTTAGCCGCTTGAGCCACAGGCGCGAAGCCAAACTCATAGGAACTTGGGCAGCACCCATAGCTCAGTGGGTAGGGTGCTGGCCACATACACCGAGGCTAGAGGGTTCGAACCCAGCCCAGGCTAGCTAAAGCAACAATGACAGCGGCAACAAAATAAATAAATAAAATAAAAATAAAATAGGGTGGCACCTGTGGCTCAAGGAGTAGGGCACCAGCCCCATATGAGGTGGCAGGTTCAAACCCAGCCCTAGCCAAAACTGCAAAAAAAAAAAAAATAATAATAAATAAATAATAATAAAAGAAAAAACTCATAGGGACTGAGCCTGTGGGATATGTCCCTGGGAGAAGAGAAAAGAAGCAATAGGACTTCACTCGGAGGTGTGGCACTCCCTGGAACCGTGGTGAGCCACACAGCTTCTGGACATTAAACGTGTACCATGACTTGGGATGTGAAAGAAGCTACTCAGAGCTGTGGGTCGTTGTGCCTTAGCTTTAAATACAAATCCCCTAGCTATTATCTGCAGGATGCAGACAGGAGAGAATGTCTTTCTAGAGACAGGTGAGGTTTAGTGGTCTGAGAGACAGGAGGTGAGGTTTAAGGAAGGCTTGTATTTCAGCACCAACCAAAGAGCAACCAAGAGTGCTGTTCACCTTATTTCCTTGTGGGTTTCCCAGCAACAAAGCAAACCTGAGTGGAAGGAAATACTTGCTCAGTTGAAAAGCCTAACAAGTTGAAGTTAATTTTTTGACTTGGATAATCATCTCTTGACTTGCTGGGGAATCCTTCTCCCTGAGGGAGGAAGGCAAAAAGACAGGTCATAATAATTTGGAGGCATTCACACTGCAGACTGGAAAGGGAAGCAAGACCCAGCAATTGATGCCAAATTTAGAACTTCAAAGCATAGAGTTCTGGTTTGGGTCACCCCTCACCGTTTTCTGAGGACTATATCAACAACTTTCTTGTCTGGGAGTGAGACCAAGTGATAAGCTCTCAGTAAGTGAATTGCCTGGGATCCTTCCTAGCCAATGAGCTTTATTTTGACCCTGGGCATAACATCTCTGCCCCTCCCTTCATCTGATTCCTTTGACGTTTTGCAATACAATCCTTTTTTTTTTTCCTTTCTTCATTGTTTTATTTTTCTTCTTTTTTCTTTTATTAATTTTTTACATTGTTTTTTGAGATCCAATCTTGCACATATTCTTTTCAAGGGATGGAAAATATTCATCTGTTTCCCAGTCTAGAATGCAAATTTCTTTAGGACCACAGATGGAGAAATTAAGGGACTTTGCCAGAACTCATACCATTCTTTCTATCATCCACAGAGAAGGCCCAACTGTACTGGAAAGCACGAGAAGCAGCCACTAAGAAGCTTTCAGGATTGGCCTCCAGAGTAGCAAACTCTGCAGAGAGATTTGTAAAAGATGGACTCGTGGAAGGAGGGATAGGAAAACGATCTCTTCAGTGAAGAGCAGGACAGACAGCCTTGATGAGGGTGGGGAGGGGAAGAGGAGATTTATCATGTGGTAGAGTGAGTTATGGATGTGTCGAAAGTGAGCTCAGAGTTTCCAGAGTAAATACATTTCTGCACGGGAACTTCCAAGAAAGAAACATGTGCAAAGGGAACAAAAGGCGGGGTGGGGGTGGGATCTGGCGTTAGAAAGCCTGAATACAAGTTCCATCTAAGATGCAGGTCACCTTCAAGAACTTGGCAAAATTGGCTTGGTGCCTGTGGCTCAACGGGCTAAAGCACCAGCCACGTACACCTGAGCTTGCGGGTTCGAATCCAGCCCTGGCTGCCAAACAACAATGACGGCTGCAACCAAAAAATGGCCAGGCGTTGTGGTGGGCACCTGTAGTCCCAGCTACTTGGGAGGTGGAGGCAGGAGACTCGCTTGAACCCAGGAATTGGAGGTTGCTGTGAGCTGTGATGCCAGGGCACTCTATCCAGGGTGATGGCTTGAGGCTCTGTCTCAAAAAAAAAAAAAAAAAAAAAGAACTTGGCAAAATTATTCAACATCTCTGAGCCCATTTCCTTATCTGTAAAATGCAATCAGTGAAACCAATTGGTTCCAGTATAAATGGTTTGTATGAGTTGAAAAAGATAAAGGAAATATATGCTTATCAAAATAGTCATGGCACTTGGGATGCATGTCTTGTGGGTAGCTCCAGCACTGTTCTCTCTTAGGAATTGTTTCAAAGTAAAGGAATTCAATCCACTCTCATATCTCAGACAAAGACCTTCATTGATTTATCGTCAGAATTTCGACTACCTGGTGGGCACAATGGCTTGAGCCTGTAATCCTAGCACTCTGGGAGGCTGAGATGGGTGGATTGTTTGAGCTCAGAAGTTTCAGATCAGCCTGAGCAAGAGTGAGACCTCATCTCTACTAAAAATAGAAAAATTAGCCAGGTACCTGTAGTCTCAGTTACACAGGAGGCTGAGGCAGGAGGATCACTTGAGCCCAGGACTTTGAGGTTGCTGTGAGCTATGATGATACCCCGCATTCAACTCAGGGCTATGATGATACCACTGCATTCAACTCAAGGCAACGGAATGAGACTGTCTCAAAACAACAACGACGACGACGACGACAGAATTTATAGGGTGGTGCCTGTGGCTCAGTGGGTGGTGGGTTCAAGTCCGGCCCCAGCCAAACTGCAACAAAAAATGACTGGGCATTGTGGCCAGTGACTGTGGTCCCGGCTGCTTGGGAGGCTAAGGCAGGAGAATCGCCTAGGCCCAGGAGCTGGAGGTTGCTGTGAGCTGTGAAGCCACGGCACTCTACTGAGGGCGACAAAGTGAGACTCAGTCTCTAAAAAAAAAAAAAAAAAGATTTTCTACTACCAAAATATCTCTATGAAATGCATTTGAATAGTAAAGAAGCTCCTGAAGAAAAAGAGAAGAGGAAGAGGGAGTGTGTGGTGTGGTATGTGTTGTGTGTGTGTGTGTATATACACACCAGAACACAGACAGAGGTATATGGGCGTAGATATAGATGTGGAAGGTCAGGTGGGAGAAGGAGGGCTCTGGGTACAATAGAAAGAGGACCAGCAGGCTAGAGATCTGGTACTGGTTCTGATTTTATTACTGTTCATATGAACTTGGTAAAGGTCACTTTGAAGAAAGTAAGGCTTACAAAGCTTATCGGTAAATAGAGGGGCTTACTTCCCCTGCTGTTCTCATATGGTTGTGAAATAAGACATATGTAATATAGATGTAAAAATGTTCTGTAATCTCAAAGGTGTTATCTTATTATGTAGATATCAGGTTTTAGGAAATGGAAAGGGTAGCATAGGAGTCACAAGAGTTATTTGGCATATTTTGAGATCCTCATAGAAAAGAAAAAGAACTGCTCTGGATATAGCAGTTCTGCTATCATGCCCACAGGTCCCTGGACACCCTTCCTGTCTTTTTCCTTTTTGTCTTCCTCCTGTTGCCATGGCTGGTTCAGCCTCAAACAATCCTCACACCTCAGCCTGATAAGTAGTTGGGACTACGGACACACACCACTACACCTATCTTTTCTCAGTCTTCAGGAGAGAATTGTGGTGGGATTGCCACCTGTTTCCATGACAAAGTGCTCAGCCTAACATTCAATAGGGTCATCGCCAATGAGTGAGAGACTCTATGTACAGAAGCCCTGGTCACTTCCCACTTGACCTAGCCCACTGGTGCAGGGTGGCTACTCCTGTCCTAGACTTCTGAAAAGAAGGAACATAAGAAGTGCATGCATGAATCTTTAGAACTCACTGGAGACATTTTGCAGGGGCTATTAGAGAATTGTCCTTCAGATTCACCTTGTGTTAAAGAACTACAGTGAAAGTTCTGGGAAATGTTTGCTCAGAGTATTACCCTCCTCCTCAAACACTACTGAGTACTAAATGGAACACTGTGCAGCATGCTGGAAATGCACTTCCCATTTTTAAAGCCTTACAGTGAAGTTGGGGAAACAAGACTCACAATCAAAATAAATCTCAATATATCAGATGGTGAGACAGATGGCAAATTTCACTAAAGCTCTAAGGAGGAAAAGGTTGCTCAGGACTGGGCTGGTCCAAGAAAACTTTATAGAATCTGAAATGAACCTTGGAGAGAGGGTCAAACTTGGCCAACAAGAAAAGAAAATGTGTTGGAGGGCAGAGAATAAACCCATGTTAGCTGGAGCAAGTTTCATACGGTCACATAAAATTGGAAATGGTTTTGGAGGGAATTTGGATTTATAATTTGCATTTTAATCAGTAAGCACTGAGAAGCCATTAAATATTTTTGAGTAGGTGTGTGAATGAATAAGAGAATTTTATGAAGACCATCTGGTGGTAGTGGAGAGGATAGCTGGATAGGGATGGGGACCTTAGGGTTAGGGAGGCTAAACAGGAAAAGTTACAATAGTATGGTAGAGACTAAGGTGGTAGCAGAGAGAAGGGAAACAAAGTTCCTTTTCTTTTTTTTTTTTTTTTTTTTTTTTGAGCCAGAGTCCAGTGCCATGGCATCAAAGCACACACAACCACCAACTGTTGCACACAAGCCATCCTCGTGCCTCAATTTTTTCTATTTTTATAGAGATGGGGTCTTGCTTTGTCTCAGGCTGATTTCCGACTTGTGAGCTCAAGCAATCCACCCACCTCAGCCTCCTAGAGTGCTAGGATTACAGGCATGAGCCACCACCCCCAGCGGAAACAAACTTCTTAATTATGTGAAGAGCTTCTGTCTTAAGGGAGTATTTGCATGATATTCATTTGATATTAAAATGTCCAGGGAACCCTTTTGGCTCTCTACTTTTTCCATAATCTTTCTTTCTTTCTTTTTTTTTTTTTGAGACAGAGCCTCAAGCTGTCATCCTGGATAGAGTGCTGTGGCATCACAGCTCACAGCAACCTCCAATTCCTGGGCTTGAGTGAGTCTCCTGCCTCTGCCTCCCAAGTAGCTGGGACTACAGGCGCCCGCCACAACACCCGGCCATTTTTTTTTTTTTTTTTTTTGGTTGCAGCCGTCATTGTTTGGCGGCCCAGGCTGGATTCAAACCTGCCAGCTCAGATGTACGTGGCTGGCGCCTTAGCCTGTTGAGCCACAGGCACCAAGCCTCCATAATCTTTTGACACTTCCCCCAGGAGAATGGAAAGGAAAATAGCATTATTAATCCGCTGAGTGACCCTGGGCAGTTCCCTCTGCCCTTTCAGACTTTGATTATCTTATTTAAATCAGACAATAATGCTTTACCTGGCTGAAGGCAGAGAAGTGGAATACAGAATATCTTGGTGATATTTTTATTTTATTTTATTTATAGACAGAGTCTCACCATGTTGCCCTAGGTAGAGTGCTGTAGTGTCACAGCTCACAGTAACCTCAAACTCTTGGGCATAAGCCATCCTCCTGCCTCAGCCTCCCGAGTAGCTGGGACTACAGGCACCCGCCACAATGCCCGGCTTTTTTTGTTGTTGCAGTTGTCATTGTTGGTTAGCTGGCCCCGGGCTGGGTTGGAACCTGCCAGTTTCTGTGCATGTGGCTGGCGCCATAACCACTGTGCAGCGGTCCCGAGCCTATTTTAATTTTTTTTGAGATAAAGTCTCAGTTTGTCGCCCTCGTCACAGCTCACAGCAACTTCAAATTCTTGGGTTCAAGTGATTCTCTTGCCTCAGCCTCCTGAGTATTGGTGATCTTTTTAAACTGGAAGACTGACTTTCTTTTTTCTTTCTTTTTTAGTCCCTCCTTCTTTAACATCTACTCTTTCTAAACAGCTATTTTAGCCCATTTTGGGAAAACCTGTCTGTTGGGGTTCACCCTGGGGGTGGGGTGGGGGAGGTTCCCCAGGGCTTTTCGCAGGGGGCGTTGAGGCTGGGAAGTAAGGTCCTCAAATCTCGCCCGAAGACGAAGGTACTGCAGAATCCAGAGTCCAGGGCCTCAACGATATCAGGGCATTGTTTCCCCAAGTAGGGAGTAGGGTCGTTGTGGAAGCAACGAAAATCTCGGAAAGTCAAAGCCAGGGGCGTCACCTAAATACCAAACAGCCTCTACTTCGCTTCTGCTTGGGAGCAACACCATTAAGTGCAGAGGCGGTGACTGTTTCCCTCAACCGCACAGTCTGGATCCTGACTCGCCTCCTCATCCACCCCATTCACCCCCAGTCGGCGGAGGCCCCAGCTTAGCTAGCCCAGCCAGGCCAGGAGGGCCCCTTCCCGGTCCCTCCGCGTCTCAGGGGTGGAGCCCACCTGTGCCCGAGGGCGGGGCCCCGGCGGGGGCGGGACAGGTGGGGTGGAAGGTAGTGCCCAGAACCGGCAGAAAGAACCGGAGCCGGAGGAGGCGACCGGAGAGGAGAGCCGGGCGGGCGGGCACCCAGGGAAGCCGCCCTCTGGGCAGCGTGTGAGGGCGAGCGAGCGAGCGAGCGCGGAGGGAGGGAGGCAGCGAGCCTGCGACTAGGAGAGGCGAGGAGAGGGGAGCCGCGCGCGGAGCACACTCGGGGGAGGAGGAGCCGGGCTCTGCTCGCGGAGAGACTTGCGAGGCGCCCGCGCAGCTCCAGGGACCCCCGGCGCACGGAGCATGAGCCCGCGCCCCGCCGGAGAGCGGCGGGGGCACTCGGCCACGGCGCAGCGCTGAGACGCGGGGCGAGGGCTCGGGGCTCCCTGGGCGCCGGGCCGGGGGCTGGGTGGGGAGCAGCCCGCGCTGGCGGCGGCAGCCTCGGCGCAGCGCCATGGGGAGCCCCCGGGCCGCGCTGCTGCTGCTGCTCCTGCGCCCGGTCAAGCTGCTGCGGAGGCGCTTCCGGCTGCTGCTGGCTCTCGCTCTCGTGTCCGTGGGGCTCTGGACTCTGTATCTGGAACTGGTGGCGTCGGCCCAGGTCGGCGGGAACCCCCTGAACCAGAGTAAGTAGCACCGGGGACAGTGGGGGCGGCTGTGGTGGCTCCCGCGCTGGGGGGACCCACCTCCCATCCCGTCCTCAGACCCGATTTCCAACTCGTTTTCATGTCCAGGTGCCAGGCGCCGCCCCGCGCCTACTCGGGGAGACGCGGCGGCGGGGGGGAAGGAAAGGAGGGCGCTGCGGGGCCCGAGTGCCGAGTTCCCGAGTTCGGGGCCTGCCCGCCGGGCCATGTGCGGCCGGGGCATCCTCCCGGCTCCCGCCTGGCCCGCGGACATGCTGCGGAGACTTGAGGCACCTCCAGCCGCTCTAGGCTGGCGGCTCCCGGGAAGAGCTGCGCGAGGTTCACGCGCGGACTTTGGGTTTGTGTCTCGGATGCCTTCGCTGTCTCCGCGGAGGCAGCGCCCAAACTTTGCCCACCGCCTTTTCTGTGGCCCACTCCATTTACCCTCCTGCTGCGTCTTCTTGGGGGAGGCTTCTTTTTAACAATACCTCTGAGAGCCCCCTCTGCTCCCCCTTCCCATACGCCACTCCCCTCCCAGCCTGGTCCTCTTCCTGCGAGTCTCCCACCTCCCCCTTGTACCCTCCCCTCTCCTGGTTCTGGCCACCCTTCTGCTAGTTTTCTGAAGCTCTCCGTGCGGAATATACCGAACTCCCTAGACCAAGGAGACAATGGGCAGCACTGTGGACCGGGCAATGGGTAGATTCCTACTGTTTTTAACTTAGCCAAAGCCACTTATTATTTCTGTGCCTCGGTTTCCTTCTGTGAAATGGGAAGGAAGGGTCTCTTTGCCTTTTTGCATGGGTAGCCATGGCCCTGCCAGGTGATTTTCAACGTGTTGATGGGCCTGTTAAAGCAAAACTGTGCTGGTGGCGTCAGAGACCGTGAAAGGTCAGTGTGAAGGCTGGCAGGAGGAGTGGAGAAATTCCCATTACTACTATGTGCCCAACCCAAGCCTGAGGGGCAAAGGTCAGAATTCTCCTAGATAGCCTCCTTCACTTCCAGCTTTCTGGAAACTGGGAGTGTTTCCGGGAGGAAAAGCAGAGTGGCTGAAATTGCTGGGTGGGAAGAACAGGGACCTGTGCTTGTGTCAGCTTCTCTTCCCAGAGCTGGGTGTGGTGCTTGCCTTCTGTGGCCAAAGAGAGGGAATTACTAGGGACGGTAACCCAGCTGGTTCAGGTTAGACATGGGTATTTATGGCCTAACCTCTCCGTCTGTGGCAGTGGAAGTAATTCTGGCTGTGAGCTGAGAGAGTGGCTCTGCCACTAGCTGGGGCATCATGGGAGAAATGACAGCTTCTCAGGTGGAATGAGGAATTTGGTTCACATGATCACCAAGGTCCCTTTCAGTCTGGATTCGAAGACTGAATGGTGTCCCACGCTTGAGCATTTACAGGGCCAGAAGGTTCAGCACATGGTGAGGAGGGCTAAGCCACCCTTGCATAGCTCTACACAGGATGACCAAAATCCACCTTCCGATAGCTAGGTCTGCCCTCCCCCAGGCCTTGAGTGAGTCTTTCCTCCACACAATGACCACTCAGACAGCCCCAAGAAGATGAGCTTATTTGAAGTGTGTGCAGGTGGGAGGCCTGGGATGGTTCTCCCTCTTTTCCTTGGGACACTTCTTCCCAGCATGGCCATCAATGTGTTCATGTGGTAGCCAAATTAAAAACAGAGGAAACAGTTGCTTTGTGAACTTGAAGTCAGCAACCTCCCTTTCCCTTCTTCCCTACTCTTCTTTAAGCTCAAGTGTGTTTTCTCCTAAATGACTAATTTTGCCACAATAATAATGTCACATTCTGACTCTGCTGGCTGTCTTGTTCTGAGCCATCAGTTCTTGGGTCTGTTGGATCCCCTCCTGGCTGAATCTTAACTCTCTGACTGGGTTTCCTTACTGTTCCCTTTTCTTTTTTTTTTCCAAGACAGATTCTCAAGCTATCACCCTGGGTAGAGTGCTGTGGCATCATAGCTCACAGCAACCTCCAACTCTTGGTCTCAAGCGATCCTCTTGCCTCAGTTTTTCTATTTTTAGTAGAGACGGGCTCTCACTTTTTGCTCAGGCTGGTCTCTAACCCGCGAGCTCAAGCTATCCACCCACCTCAGCCTCCCAGAGTGCTGGGATTACAGGACTGTTCCCTCTTCTAAACCAACCCTTTTCCAGAAAAATCTTCCCAGTTTCCTATTCCAGAATTGGCTTTCTGTTTCCCTACCCATGATTTTTAACACACGGCTAAGCCTGAGCACCAATGGATCCTTGTTTCCTCTTCTCTTCCTCCAGAACCCTGAAATCCATCTGTTTTCCAGGGTAGCTTTTCACACTGGGCTGTCTCTGTTCCACTCTTTTCATGATTTCCTTCTGGAATGAGATTTAGACAGTGGCTGTGGTTTCTGGCTCCTTGTCTCCTATCCTTTTTTGTTGTTAAGCCCAGACATCTTGCATCCGAGTTCCCTCTTTTCCTGTGGGTCTCACTCCTAGCTCAGAACTGTTCCTCTGGGAGGGAGGGCAGGGGAAGAGGCATCGGGAAAGAAGAGGTGAGAAGTTGTTGCTGGTAGTCCTTCCCTCACACCCTAGCTACCACCAATAACCAGGGTAGTAAAACTGCCCCTCCCAGGACTGCACCCAGGCTTTGACCACAGCAGCCAGAGCCCCAACTTGGCTCTGCTAATCAAGCTGCGCTGCCTCCCCTCTCTAGCAACCCCTGCCAACTCACTCCACCACCCACCAGCTCTCTGTCATCCATAAGGCCAGCACCTATTACCAAGAACCTTTCATTTGCCTGTCCCTGTGTGCAGGGTACGTTGATCTGGTTCTGGAAAAAGACTGAAGACACAGCAGTCAGGAACTCCAGGGTGGTAAAGTAATGACAGGGGAGAATACTTTCTATTGCATCTCCATGAAATAATCCAGTAGTTTAAGATACGGGTAATTTGGGCTCCGTGTGCAGAAAGAGATAGAATCACAATCGGAGTAGCTTCAGAGAAAAACAATCAAAATCATTAGCAAGTAGAAAATGGGTCTCTGGGCTCCGCACCTGTAGCTTAAGCAGCTAAGGTACCAGCCACATACACCAGAGCTGGCAGGTTCGAATCCAGCAGGGGCCTGCCAAACAACAATGACAACTACAACTAAAAAATAGCTGGGTGTCGTGGCGGGCACCTGTAGTCCCAGCTACTCAGTCACTCAGACAAATATTGACTTAGTGCATACCTTGAACAAGGTGTTATGCTAGGTCATTTAGATATGATAATCAGGATATGTTTGCAGCCCTTCATACCTTTCTGTCTAGGAGGAGAGCTAAGGTGCCTATATGAAAATAATTGTAGGCCAGTTACAGTGGCACATACGTGTAATCCCCGCTATTTGGGAGGCTGAGACAGGAGGGTCCCTTGAACCCAAGGGAGGCTGCAGTGCACTATGATATGAATAGCCACTTCACTCCAGGTTGGTGAGCCACTTCACTCAGCATAGTGAAACTCCATCTCTAAAAAAAATAAATAAAAGTAATTATGACACAATCATTTACCTTTTGAGTTTTTTTGAAACATAGTCTCATTCTGTTGCCCTGGCTAGAGTGTTATGGCATCATCATAACTCATACTATTGGGCTCAAGAGATCCTCTTTCCTCAGCCTCCCAAGTACCTGGGACTGTAGGCGCGCACCACCACACCTGGCTAGTTTTTTCTGTTTAGTAGAGATGGGGGTCTTGCTTTTGCTCAGGCTGGTTTCAAACTAATGAACTCAAACAATCCACCTGCCTTGGCCTCCCAGAGGGTTAGGATTACAGGCGTGAGCCAGCAGTCATTTAGTTTTACAAAAGTAGAACCTAGATATTGCTGTGACACTTCTAGAAATGGGCACAGCTCTTATTTCATGGAAGTAGTGACAGTTCAGGAGACTTGGAGGATTTGGTAAGATTTAAAAAAAACTACCCAAGCTGTGTCCCTGGGTAGAGTGCTGGGGCATCACAGCTCACAGCAACCTCCAACTCCTGGGCTTAGGCGATTCTCTTGCCTCAGCCTCCCAAGTAGCTGGGACTACAGGCGCCCACCACAATTCCTGGCTATTTTTTGGTTGTAGTTGTCATTGTTGTTTGGCAGGCCTTTGCTGGATTCGAACCCGCCAGCTTTGGTGTATGTGGCTGGTGCCTTAGCTGCTTGAGCTATAGGCACCAAGCCTGGATTTGGTAGATTTTCTTTTCTTTTCTTTTCTTTTTTGTAGTTTTTTGGCCAGGGCTAGGTTTGAACCCACCACCTCCAGTATATGGGGCCGGTGCCCTACTCCTTGAGCCACAGGTGCCGCCCAATTTGGTAGATTTTTTTTTTTTGAGTCAGAGCCTCAAGCTGTCACCCTGGATAGAGTGCCGTGCATCACAGCTCACAACAACCTCCAATTCCTGGGCTCAAGCGAGTCTCCTGCCTCTGCCTCCCAAGTAGCTGGGACTACAGGCGCCCACCACAATTCCTGGCTATTTTTTGGTTGTAGTTGTCATTGTTGTTTGGCAGGCCTTTGCTGGATTCG